>ML285250.1:84405-153374 GCA_005239495.1 Nicotiana undulata
GTTTTGGGGGGGGGGGGGGCTGTGAAGGTTTGGGAACTTCTGAAAAGGCATCCAACACTGCTGAAAATAGTGCCAATAATAGTGTGCCTACATCTGTTACTACTAATGATAGTTCAAACTCCTCATCTGAATCTAGTAGCAACACTGCTTATAGCTCATATTCAAAGCTTGAGGAGTTGTTTGAAGAAGGAGAAGTTGATTATGGCAGTGATACACATGAGGAGTACATGGCATTTAGGGTAGAAAGAAGGACTGTAGAGAGAAGGAAGAGGAAAGAAAGTGCTCCTGAACAAGAACATGTTAAACTAGGTAAGAGAGGGCCAAATGTGGGGTATGATGCATATAAATCTAGGAAGAAGAAGAGTTTAGAAGGTAAGATAGGTAGTGATGAGCCTTATTACCATTCAGATGAAGTTGCTAGTTATGAGACGGATCCAGATGATGTGGATAATGAAAGTGAATGGGAGGTTTAACAGAAAGTTAAAGCTAGAAGAAGAGTAATCTTTGACAAGACTTGCAAGGAAACAGTTTGGGAAACTGGACTTGCATTTACAAGTGCGAGAGATTATTTCAGAGAAGTTGTAACTGAATATGCTGTTCAACAAAAGGTTTCTATATAAAAGTATGTAAATGAACCTACAAGGGTGAGGGTTAAGTGCAAGAAGGCCTCATGTCCTTGGCTTCTAGTTGCTAGTTATGATTCTAGGACTAAAGATTTTGTAGTCAAGAACTACAATCCAGTTCACAAATGTGACCATACTAACATAAACAAGCTATGTAATTCAAAGTTCTTGGCCAAAAGGTTCAATGAGAGGATAAAATAACAACCTAACATTAGAATATTCAAGTTTCAGTAGTTGATTAGAAAGAAATTGGGATTGTATGTTGGGAGGACAGTTTATAAGGGGGGTGAAAAATATTGTGTTGAATGAGATAATGGGTGATCATAAACTAGAGTATGACAGAATATTATATTATAGAGATGAGTTGCTTAGATCTAATCCAGGGAGTACATGTATAGTGAAGCTTATTGAAGAAACTTTTGAATGTGGAACGAAAATGTTTGTTTGGTTCTATATTTGTTTTGATGCAATGAAGAAGTTATACTTGGCTGGTTGTAGGCCATGCATTGGGTTGGATGGATGTTTTTTAAAAGGGGTATGTAGAGGCCAACTACTTGTAGCAGTTTGCAAAGATGGAAATAATTAGATGCTTCCACTTGCTTGGGCTGTTGTTGAGATTGAAATTATGCACACTTGGATGTGGTTTTTCAACCTTTTAAAGGGTGATCTTAATCTTGGAGATGGTACAAATCTGACCATTATAACAGACATGCAAAAGGTAAGCACTTGTAGTTTATTTTTATTTTCCTACTACTATTTATCTTAAAACTATCATTGTTCATTTTGCAGGGGCTTGAGAGTGCTATAACAAATCTATTTCCAAATTCTGAGCATAGGATGCATGCAAGGAATCCAGGCACAAAAAGGTCAAATTGAGTGATTCAAAAGCTTAACTTGACTAGAATTTCACAAGGAATCCAGGCACAAAAAGCGAGTTTCGGGATCGTTTGGCATGATAAACGAGGCAGAATAGCTGGCAGAAAATATACAAACTACGGTTTGTTTATTCAGTAATATTTTGAGTTGGGGAGCTCGGATTTGGGAGATTTTGGGGGAGACCATAGGAATTGGGGTAAATGTTCTCTACTCGATTTTGGTTATATTTCATAAATCCATCTTCGTTTTTGGGATTTGATTGATGATTTCAAAGTGAAATTGAGGGAGTTAGAGCTTGAGTTTGGGAGATGTTTTGTGGAGGGATTTGAGGGACCAAACGGAGTCCGATTTTGATAAATTTTATATGGTTAGACTCGGGAGAGGACTAGGGTTTAGATTCTTCCATTTTGACTGAATTCGAGACGTGGTCCAGGTTTTGGACGATTTCAGATTTTTTGCATATTTTGTAGTTTTTATAGTGGAATTTGATTCGTTAGCCTATGTTAATTGTATTAATATGATTATGGTTAGATTCAGAGCTTTTGGAGACCGAGTCCAGAGACGAGGCATCCCGGAGTAGGATTTTACGCTGTTAAGGTAAGTAACAGTTTTAACTCTGTCTTTGAGGGTATAAACCCAGAGAGTTTGATATTATGTGATTAATTGGAGGTGATACCCACGCTTGGTGACGGACGTGTGGGTGAACGCCTCGAGGGATTGAGACTTTGTCCGTACCGTGAGGCTTGAGGCCTAATGGCCATTATTTGTGTTTACGTAATTACTTGTTGTTGAACTAGTTTTCCTTCATGTTAGAGATCATGTTGAGGCTTTATTCATGCTCACATTATTTGTACTCAGTCATAGAAATTATTGTACATGTGTACCTCAGTCTCTATTCTTTTCTAATATATTGTGACACTTGATGTGGGCTGTGTCCCCTTATTTGTTGATGATGGTGAGGCTAGTGAGGTACATGATTGAGTGAGACCGAGGGCCTAGTTGTCAGGATATTATTATCAAAGCGCGTGAATTGTCCGCGTAGCACGTGAGTTGACCGTGCGGGTCTAGGTATTGATACCATAGCGCGTAAGTTGTCCGCTCAGCACGTGAGTTGCCCATGCGGATCCAGGTATTGATGTGATGGTCTGGTTGTGAGGATATTTTAGTACCATAGCGCGTGAGTTGTCCCCGTAGCACGTGCGTTGACCGTGAGGGTGTATGTATTTATATCATAGCGCGTGAGTTGTTCGCGTAGCACGTGAGTTGACTGTGCAGATCCAGGTATTGATATGATGGCACGTGAGTTTTCCGTGCTTAGCTTTTAGGTTGTAGGAGCCCCTCCGGAGTCTGTACACACCCAAGAGAGCGCAGAGTATTGAGTGTATAGTGATGAGTGCGAGTAATAAGTGATGGAGTGACACTGAAGTGAAGTTGCATTTACTTTTGTTGTTGCTGCATTTACCTGTTAAATTTCTTTGTGGCATTTACTGAGTAATGGAATTTACCTGTTTATTCCTGTTATTTTTAGATTGTGATAAATAAATAATTAGACGGTTTTGCTTAGCTCGTCACTACTTCTCAGTTCCTTAGTTATTTCTGTTACTACTGAATCGGTTGTACTCATACTACACCCTACACTTTATGTGCATATCCAGGTGAGTTAGAGCGCATCGATCATTGAGTTCAGGCCGGCTATCTGTGGAGATTGCAAGGTTACTGCTAGCGTCCGCAGGACCTTGTTACTCCTTTTTGTCATTTCTTCTTTTTGGAAAATTAGACAATTTATATATCTTAGTTCATAGTTTTAGAAGTTCGAGACTTAGTGACACCCCGATGTTTGGGGCTAGCTTCCGTATTTTTATATTAATTATATTTAGAGTTGATTTAGTTATGAAAAAATTTAAATGTTAAAAATATTTTATTAAAGTCTTATAATTAAATTAGTTGTAATATTTTAGGAAGTAGGCTTGCCTTGTAACACGATAAGCGCCATCACGACCATGGTTAGATTTTAGGTCGTGACAAGTTGGTATCAGAGCCTAGGTTACATAGGTCTCACGAATCATGAGCGGGTTTAGAAGAGTCTTGCGGAACGGTACAAAGACGTCTGTACTTATCTGCGAGAGGCTGCAGAACCTTTAGGAAAACTTGACATTCTTGAATTCTTATCCTGCGGTATTGATTCAGCTTGAAGCGTAATCCTTTGAACTCCTTCTATGCATTCGTATGCGCACATGAGCGCTCGGTATCAGTTGTGCATCGACGACTTGTGATTTCATGGATGAGGTGCGAGATGTGATTCCTGTGTGTTGACGTTGGGCTAGTCATGAGGACTTGAGGCTCTGCTTGATAAGAGGTTTATTACCAGCGTTTGGTTGTTTTGGACAGCTGCTAAGATTAGAAATCATTGGTGTGAGTGCATGAAATATGTGGTATATCATGTGATTTCAGGTATGTTTTAGACTCGTTCGAGGACGAACGTCTGTTTAAGAGAGGGAGGATGTAACGACCCAATCGTTCGTTCTGAGAGTAATAGCCATGTTTTCTCCATTTTTTTTTCTTTATGTGTTGTTTAGTTGTGTTGAGTTGTATCAAGTTGGTAGGTTTGGGTTCAGAGTAGTTTTGGAGTGAAATGATCACTTAGTCTCTTAGTTAGAAAGCTAAGTTAGAAAAGTCAACCGGAAGTTAACTTATGAGTAGTCGAATTCGGATTTGGATTTATATGATTTGGTTAGCATCGTTGGGTGGTTTTATACTTAGGAGTGTGTCCGGAATGTAATTTGTTGGTACGTGGTAGAATTAGGATTGAATCGGCAAAAGTAAGAAATTGGGCGAGTTTTGGAAGTTTAGAAGTTCTTAGGCTTGAATTCGAGATTGATTTGGTGTTTTGGTGTTGTTTTGGGTGTTTAGAAGGTTCGACTAAGTTTGAGTAGTGATATATGACTTGTTGGAATTATTGGTTGAGGTCCCGAGGGTTCCGAGGGTCTCGAATGAGTTTCAGATAAATTTAGGTTGTGTTGCGCTCGTTTTTCTTATGTTTCGACGCAATTTCTTCAAACATAAGTGATATCATATTGAACAAATGAGCTCCAAAATCTTTTTTTTATTGAGGCATTATATCCATATCGTAATTACGGATCTGTAGCAAAAAGAATTATCGAATTTGGATGTCGTATAAAGATTTTATGGTAATTTTACTAAGAATTAGATTCTCAGATTTTTCAGATTAATTACGAAATTACCACTAACGGCGTATTTAAAAATCTGCACTATTTGCAAATATTAAAACCTATATATCTCATTCATTATAAGGTCAAATTGAGTGATTCAAAAGATTAACTTGACGAGAATTTCACAAGAAATCCATTAGAGGCATAAAACAGAGGTTTGTTCATTCAGTTATATTTTAAGTTGGGAGCTCGGATTTGGGAGATTTTAGAGGCGATTTTCACCATAGGAATTGGGGTAAGTGTTTTCTACTCGGTTTTGGTTATATTTTGATGAATCCATCTTCATTTTTGGGATTTGATTGATGATTTCAAAGTGAAATTAAGGAAGTTAGGGCTTGAGTTTTGGAATGTTTTAGGTAGGGATTTGAGGGACTAAATTAAGTCCGATTTTGATAAATTTTATATGGTTAGAATCGGGAGAGGACGAGGGTTTAGATTCTGCAATTTCTGACTGAATTCGAGACGTGGGCCCGGAGACCAAGTTTTGGCCGATTTCAGATTTTTGGCATACTTTTAGTTTTTATTGTGGAATTTGATTCGTTAGCCTATATTGATCGTACTAATCTGATTATGGTTTGATTCGGAGCTTTTGGGGACCGAGTCCAAAGACGAGGCATCCCAGAGTAGGATTTTACGCTGTTAAGGTAAGTAACAGTTTTAACTCTTGCTTTGAGGATATACTGAAGGTAGGGATAATCGTCCAGGTCTTATTGTGAAAGAAAAAAGCTGCCCCGCTAACCCGGAGAGTTTGATATCATGTGATTGTTTGGAGGTGATATCCACGCTTGGTGACGGGTGTGTGAGGGTACGCCTCGAGGGATTGAGACTTGGTCCGTCCCGTGAGGCTTGAGGCCTAGTAGCCATTATTTGTGTTTACGTAGTTACTTGTTGTTGAACTTGTTTGCCTTCATGTTAGAGATCATGTTTAGTGTTTATTCATGCTCACATTATATATACTCAGTCATAGAAATTATTGTACATGTGTACCTCAATCTCTATTATTTGCTAATATGTTGTGATACTTGATGTGGGCTGTGTTCCCTTATTTGTTGATGATGGTGAGGCTAGTGAGGTACATGATTGAGTGAGACCGAGGGCCTAGTTGTGAGGATATTATTACCATAGCACATAAATTGTACGCGTAGCACGTGAGTTGACCGTGCGGGTCCAGGTATTGATACCATAGCGCGTGAGTTGTCCGCTTAGCACGTTAGTTGACCGTGCGGATCCAGGTATTGATATGATGGTCTGGTTGTGAGGATATTATTACCATAGCACATAAATTGTACGCGTAGCACGTGAGTTGACCGTGCGGGTCCAGGTATTGATACCATAGCGCGTGAGTTGTCCGCTTAGCACGTTAGTTGACCGTGCGGATCCAGGTATTGATATGATGGTCTGGTTGTGAGGATATTAATACCATAGCATGTGAGTTGTCTGCGTAGCGTGTGAGTTGACCCTGATGGTCCAGGTATTTATACCATAGCGCGTGAGATGTTCGCATAACACGTGAGTTGACCGTGCGAATCTAGGTATTGATATGATGGCACGTGAGTTGTCTGTGCTTAGCGCTTTGGCTGTAGGAGCCCCTCCGAAGTCTGTACACACCCCCCAGTTAGTGCAGAGTGTTGAGTGTATTGAGTGTTGAGTGATGAGTGATGGAGTGACACTGCTGTGAGGTTGTATTTACTTTTGTTGTTGTTGTATTTTCCTGTTAAATTTCTTTGTGGCATTTACTGAGTTATGGAACTTACCTGTTTATTCCTGTTATTTTTAGATTGTGATAAAGAAATAATTGGACGTTTTTTCTTAGCTTGTCACTACTTCTCATTTTCTTAGTTATTTCTGTTACTACTGAGTCAGTTGTACTCATACTACACCCTTCACTTTATGTGCAGATCCAGGTGGGTTAGAGCGCGGAGATCGTTGAGTTCAGGCCGACTATATGTGGAGATTACAAGGTAGCTGCTAGCGTCCGCAGGACCTTGTTACTCCTTTTTGTCATTTTTTCTTTTTGGAAAGTTAGACAATTTATATATCTTAGTTCATAGTCTTAGACGCTCGAGACTTAGTGACACCCCGATGTTTAGGGCTAGCTTCCGTATTTTTATAATAATTATATTTAGAGTTGATTTAGTTGTGAGAAATTTAAATGTTGAAAATATTTTATTAAAGTCTTATAATTTAATTAGTAGTAATATTTTTGGATGTAGGCTTGCCTTGTAACACGATAAGCGTCATCACGACCATGGTTAGATTTTGGGTCGTGACAAATTGATATCAGAGCCTAGGTTACAAAGGTCTCACGAGTCATGAGCGAGTTTAGTAGAGTCTTGCAGATCGGTACGGAGACGTCTGTACTTATCTTCGAGAGGTTGCAGAAACTTTACGAAAACTTCAATTTCTTGAATTCTTATCATGCGGTATTGATTCAGATTGAAGCGTAATCCTTTGAACTCCTTCTACGCATTTGTATGCACACATGAGCACTCGGTATCAGTTGTGCATCAACGACTTGTGATTTCATGGATGGGGTGCGAGATGTGATTCCTGTGTGTTGACGTTGGGGCCAGTCTTGATGACTTGAGGACTTGAGGCTCTGTTTGATAAGAGGTTTATTACCAGCGTTTGGTTGTTTTGGACAGCTGCTATGATTAGAAATCATTGTTATTAGTGTATGAAATATATGGTATATCATGTGATTTCAGGTATGTTTTAGACTCGTTCTAGGACAAGCGTTTGTTTAAGAGGGGGAGGATGTTATGACCCGGTCGTACGTTCTGAGAGTAATAGCCTCGTTTTCTCCATTGGGTGATTTTAGACTTAGGAGTGTGTCCGCAATGTAATTTTGTGGTCCGTTGTAGAATTAGGCTTGAATCGGCAAACGTTAGAAATTGGGCGAGTTTTGGAAGTTTAGAAGTTCTTAGGCTTGAATCCGAGGTTGATTTGGTGTTGTTTTGGGTGTTCAAAAGGTTCGAGAAAGTTCAAGTAGTGATATATGACTTGTTGGAATTATTGGTTGAGGTCGAGGGCCTCGGGTGAGTTTCGGATAAGTTTGGGTTGTGATGCGCTCGTTTTTCTTATGTTTCGACGCCGTTTCTTCAAACATAAGTGATATCATATTGAACAAATGAGCTCCGATTTCTTTTTTTATTAAGGCATTAGATCCGTATCGTAATTACGAACTCGTAGCAAAAAGAATCATCAAATTTGGACATCATATAAGGATTTTATGGTCATTTTACTCAGAATTAGGTTCTCAGATTTTTCAGATTAATTACGAAATTGCTACTGATGGCGTATTTAAAAATCTGCACTATTTGCAAATATTAAAACCTAGATATCTCATTCATTATAAGGTCAAATTGAGTGATTCAAAATCCTAACTTGACTAGAATTCCACAATAAATCAATTGGAGGCATAAAAAGTGAGTTTCAGGATTGTTTGGTACGAGAAACGAGGCAAAATAGCTGACAGAAAATATATAAAACTAGGGTTTGTTCATTCGTCATATTTGAGTTGGGGAGCTCGGATATGGGCGATTTTGGAGGCGATTTTTACCATAAGAATTGGGATAAGTGTTCTCTACTCGGTTTTGGTTATATTACATGAATCCATCTTCATTTTTGGTATTTGATTGATGATTTCAAAGTGAAATTGAGGGAGTTAGGGCTTGGATTTTGGAGAGTTTTAGGTAGGGATTTGAGGACCATACGGAGTTCGTTTTTGATATTTTTTATTTGGTTAGACTCGGGAGAGGACGAGGGTTTTGATTCTGCTATTTTTGACTGAATTCGAGACGTGGGCCTTGGGGCCGAGTTTTCATCGATTTCAGATTTTTTGGCATATTTTATAGTTTTTATTGTGGAATTCGATTAGTTAGACTATGTTGATGGTATTAATTTGATTATGGTTAGATTCAAGCTTTTGGAGAACGAGTCCAGAGACGAGGCATCACAAAGTAGGATTTTACGCTGTTAAGGTAAGTAACAGTTTAACTCTAGCTTTGAGGGTGATCAACACTCACCTACACTACTATAAAGTAGCAAGATGAGGGTCGGAGCATCTTTTACCCGAAGGATCGGGATCGATTCCATAGAGAGTTATGAATATTGGAGTTGAGTATCTAGGTAATCTAGTAGTGTTTCGTGCTCTTAATTGCACTTCTCATACTTTTTGATTTGACAATTATACTACGACTTATACTAATGGTAATTTGCTAATTAACTAACTAATGTATTTTTGGTTATTTTCTTAATGGATAAAAGGCACTAGGGTTATGACTTTCACCTAGGCGAATATTTAACGGATTCCAGTATCTAAGGCAAAGATGTTATAAAGGGGAGTGTGATATAGCCAATGCTCAAAGTTACCCACTCTATACCTCTCGGTAGTTTGAGTGGCTTTGCCTTACTTGCCTCCCTCGAGGTCAATTTGGGGTCAAATTCATACAAGCAATATAGGCTCAAGTAGGGTTTTACTATCTTTAGGTTTAACCCGTTAATTGGGACTATTAATCTCGTGAATACATCCCAATTCCTTGTTGGACTGATTTTCTAGACTCAAGTTCT
This sequence comes from Nicotiana undulata, assembly GCA_005239495.1. Taxonomy (NCBI): domain Eukaryota; kingdom Viridiplantae; phylum Streptophyta; class Magnoliopsida; order Solanales; family Solanaceae; genus Nicotiana; species Nicotiana undulata. The sequence goes on from ML285250.1 coordinate 93,707, forward strand.
CTTTCTCAAGAAGAACCCAAGTCAAATAAACACCAATTAGTGTTTGCAACCACTAATATTAACATGAAAACCATAAATCAGGCCAAATACCAACTACCCATAAACATCTAAGCCTTAATTTAAAAGATCATTAAACACCCACTAGGGTTGAGCCACAACCCTAGATAATGGGTTTAGCTACTCATAATAACTGAAGAAATCAGAAAAATAGATGAAGCAAAGCCCATATAATTGAATTATAAACTAAAATTGAAAGATTCAATGTCAAAACCCTTCTAATATTACTCAAAAAACTGAAGAAAAATCGTTCACGAGCTCCTGATAATATCAGAGTACAAAAGCAGACCTAAAAATAATAAAAGAAACTATTTATACTAGGCCGAATTTTCTGGACAAAAATACCCCTGAAGGGTCACCGCGGACCGCACAAAATGGACCGCGGCCACGGTGAGGCTTTTGGCTTGAAAAACTAGGCTTCTGAACTTGGACACTACGGTCCGCATAAAATGCACAGCGATCACGGTGGCTTCAGTGCGGACCACGCAAATATGGACTACGGTCCGCGATGGTCTTCTGGCCTTCAAAGTGGAAGCTCTCTGATCTTCTCAGCGCGGACCGCATAAAATGGACTGCGGTCCGCATTAGATTTGGCCTTCACAAGTACTCTCTGAATCTCTTCACCGCGGATCGCATAAAATGGACCGCGGTCCGCATTGGTTTGGCCTTCAAAAATCACTTCTTTGAGTCTCTTCAGTGCAGACCGTATAAAGTGGACCGCGGTCCGCACTGGTCAGTTGAATTTTGCTTGTGCTTGTGCTTGTTCTTGGTACTTGTGCATGTTTCACTCTTTTTTAGCAGGTTTTTGACCATTTGTCACCTTTTTTGATTAAACCCTGCAGTCAAGTACAACAAGTAAGCTTTGGGACTATTTTGCATAAGGTAAAATCCCTAGTTATCAACTCCCCCAAACTTAAACTTTTGCTTGTCCTTAAGCAGACAAAATAAGCCCCACCCTTTTTTGAGTAAATCCAAGAAAATTCAGTTGTCCTAAGGTAACCTCTTCTAGCATCAATTGGGACTAACAATTGCCCTCAATGCCAATGAATCATTAACAACATTTGACAGTGCGACACAAGAGCATCAAGAGCTGACTCGACTCATCGACGAAACTCTTACTACTGCTTTGGTCATTGTGGAACCCAAACTCATACTCCTCAACTCTCCCTAAGTAAATGTCACTTTAAGATTGTAACACTCAGAACGAGGATAATGGGAGTTCACTCATCTCTCTCAAGGGAAAGACTCAAGTTCGGCTCAAAGTACCATAGGCTTGCCCCTTATGTGAGTCACCACCAATGTAAGCTTCATTCAACTCAAGATCATGTAGGACTTTTGTGGAGACATATTGAAGGCTTTTTTGGTTCAAGGTAGGGAATATTTGATCTAGGTGGGTTCCATCTTCCCTTAAGAACTTCATTTGCTTTACTTTTGCGCACATTCTCTTAACCTTTTGAGTCATCAAGCTCTTTCTGAGGGGTTAGAGAGACATACTGTCACTCCTTCTTGTTCATTTCAATCATTTTTCTCCTTTCTAAGCATTCCACACCTTCAATCTCTTTTCTTTCATTGATTCCCTTTATTTCTTCTAAATTGTTCAGTCTTTTTGACTTTTTACTTTTCTTTTCTTTCTTTTTCATTGCCTTTCCTTTCCTTCCTTTTTGTACCTTCTTTTTCACTTTGTTGCATTCCTCGTCGCTCCCCCAAACTTACCCTTTTGCCTTATGCTTAAGGAAAGAAAGGGTTCCAAGAGAGGATCAGAACGGGTAAAGGCTTGTATCATGGTTTTTGAAAGAAAAAGGTCTAAGGCTCAAAAGTATTGACTAGGGAAATAGTCATTGGTAGGCTATGGAAATGTTCAAGTCATTATTCGGATCAAGGAGAGCCTATAATCACATCTCAAGTCAAAATACACTTAGGATTTCGCCTAGACAAACATTCAGGGCAAGTTCTAGACTAATGGCACGGGATTTGGACTTGCAATTAAAATTCTCACCACTCAAACTATGAAATTGCTAAGGAAATAGAGTTGGGTGCCCACAACGACCTTGGCTATGATTTGAGCAACACAATGGTCCCGAAAAACCACTTGATGATTATCGGTCAACACAAGAGTCTCAAGCTCACAACATTCACCATCCTAAACACAACGATTTGTTTTGGACCATAGGATCAAAGGCAAATATGTTAGGCCCAAGTAAAGCTTTGCTTGAGGCACCATTACTCACTAACTACTATTTACACAAAAAAAAAAAGCAAAAAGAAAAACAGACTCAAACGCTTAAGAAGGTTGTCACACCATCCATCCTCGGGAAGAGCCACCCAGTTCACACAAAATTCACCTTTGGAAAGAACCGTGGAATTAAGAAAACCAAAGGCTTATTGCACGTGATAATTCAAAACAAGAAGCTACGAAATACAATAAGAAGCTATGAAAAGGAAAAAAAACGCGAAAAGTAAAATGCGTAAAGTAAAATTAATATATACAAGAGGGGAATTAATCGAATATACATAAGGGGGAACGAATATATACATCAGAAAGTAACTTTATATACAGACCAAATGTATGAAAAACGAAAAGTACTAGAATTGTAAAGTTATGTACATACCAAAAACAAAAATAAAGCATAATAAAAGAAAAATAGTATCAAATATATACATTCATCCCAAATCCAAAATAGGGCTACCCCCTCAAATGAGAGCTAACATTGTCCTTAATGCTAACTAACCAAAAATAGCACAAATAAAAGGAGAAAGAGTAAAGAGAAACTCCCTATTGCCAACATCGTCCAGAATCAACTTTTGGTTCTCAAGGATCTTATTATGGTTGCCCAAAAGCTCCTTGAGAGTGTAGCTTGGGCTGCCACCATCGTGGAAAGGACATATAGCTTAGACGTAGCTGCCTGCATCCAGTTGTTGATACTAGATAGGGTCTGGCTCAGACGGTGGGTAGTCAGGGGGTATGCCCGTGATGATGGAATGCCCGGGGCTGCTGAAGTAGAGGGGCCTGGAGAAATGTCTGGGGTGGCCGAGGCAGGGTGAGAAGATGCCACTACAACCACTGGCTCTTCAAACTGGCCAGTGGAAACTGTGGCTTTGCCTTTGAAATTCTTGCTCTTAGGGTTGTCATCACCCTGAAGGCTGTACCAGGAGAACGAAGCCTTTGGCTTCACCTTTACATCAAACTTCCTCCCCTCTACCTTTTGGTCCTAAAAGTACATAGTCAAGAAGTTTGGGAAAGGGTAGGATATGTCGCCTTCATTCACCGCCTGACTGATTACCCGTGACATCACATTCCCGACGTTAATCGGGTACCCTTCCATGATTGAGGCCACCAACACTGCACGACTGAGAGGAAGAGAGTTTTTGTGGAAGGTGGGGTCTAGCTTGCTACACACGAATGTCTCCCAACCTTTAGCTTCAAAATTTAATGTTCTCCTCAGAATCACCTTCCCTGCTTGCAACCAGTCTGGGGTGGTACCCGGGATTGCCAAATGTTTAGCTAGCCATGGACATGCATCATCCCACAAGTTCAACTTCTCAAAGTACTCCTACTCATCCCTATCGTCGAAGTCAAGGTACCCATTTATTGCATTCCCATCAAACAACATTGTCAGATTCCGCACCTTAGTCACTTTGGAGTCCTGTTTAACATAGGAAACATTAGTGTAAAACTCCTTGACTAAGTGCTCATTTGCCTCCACCACCCGGAAATTGAAGTAGTCCCAACCTTTTCTCTTTGTAAACTATTTTAGCACATTGGGGTTGTGTGGCAGAAGATCTCTTTTGATGAACTTACGCTCCAGGATCAATTTCTTCTCAGGCCACCATTCCCGAAATTTATGAAATACCGGTTCACTCACAAACCGATCTTTCCATGCTTCAGGGTTTCTTGTTCTTTCAACTCCCCCTACTTGGGGTTCACCCCCTGTTTGGGGTTCATCTCCTGCTTCTTCTTTGGAGTGCTCACCCGATAGTGAAGCTGTGGGTGATGTGGAGTATTCATGATTACTCCCTGCAACTGAGCCCTTAGACGACTTAGAGTGTGCTGATGCTTGGGCATGAGGGGAGTCATAAGGTTCATTTGTCAATCTGAACCTCTCCGGGAAGTCTGGGACAAACTCTGGTACCAACTCAGAATCAGATGCTTCTCCGGAGGGTGCATACTCACTTCCCGATTGGGAAGCAGCTCTATCCAAGGCTCTAATTGTTTTTCTGGTGTCTTTTATGGCTTGTCGGACTTGGGTGGCTAATGTGATCATCACTTTGCCTCTCCCCCGGGAGGATTCTCCCTTTCCTCTTGGTTTTCGACCACCACCTCTTGATTGCACCATAATCTGCAAGTTGAATTCATGTAAAGTTTGTTAGTGTCCAAGCAGTGTATTTATTATTCAAGAAAAAGGTAGCAGACAATTGGATTTGAGTTGCAGAAGTTGTAGACCGCGTACCACACAAAAGGAACCATGGTCTGCATTAAGGCACCGCGGACCGCGCAAAAGAACTGCGGTCCGCACTGGGGTGGGGTTCAGAATACCCACCCTCTGAAGATGATCACCGCGGACCTTAGATTTAACCACGGTCCGCACTAAGGCACCACGGACCACACAAAAAGAATCGCGGTCCGCACCGAGTTGGGGTTCAGACTACCCACACTCTGAAGAAGTTCACCGCGGACCGCGCAAAAAGAACTGCGGTCTGCACTGGGGTGGGATTCAGAATACCCACCCTTTGAAGATGATCACCGCGGACCGCACAGAGTCCCAACCTAGGGTTTCAATTTTTCTTTCTAATTCAAGTTCAAATTGCACATGTTGTTGACACGCTAGGTGTTTAATTAGTGTAGTTAACTAAAATGGATCTAAATTTAGCATTTTGAAACAACCCTACACATGATTGATGGAGTAAACAAGAGAAAGGGGAAAAAAGAAGAAGCAAATCTACTAAGTAAACAAGAAAATAAAAAAGTTAAGAAGTTAGGGATATAAAATTAAATTTACTAAATATAGGATGAAGATGAGATGAATGAGGTGAATTTCTTGAACTTAGCAAAGGCTATGCACAGTGGAAATTTTACTATAGAGATAACAAAGAGCGAAAAGTGTAAAATGAGGCCCTCAAGCCCTATTTATAGAACTTGGCCTGGGACCCACATTACTTACCCCACCGCGGACCGCATAAAATGACCGCGGTCCTCAACCTTTTTGGGCATCTGGGCAAATGGCCACTGCGGTCCACACAAAGTGAACCACGGTCACAGTGGTCCATCGCGTACTGCACAAAATAGCAGTGCGGCCGCGGTGGCAACTTCAGAGAGTGAATTGTTTTGTGAGACAGCTGGGAGGACTGCACAAAATGCACCGCGGTCCACATTGCAAACTTCAGAGAGCTATTTTTCTTCAACTTAGCCCTGTGCACTGCATCAAAATAATCCTACAACATCCCACAACTAGTTAGTCCAACAACAAATCCTATACTACCAAGAAAATCAAAGAAAAACAAAAATAAAGACACATGGGTTGCCTCCCAAGACACGCCTGATTTAACGTCGTTGCACGACGCATGCTACCATGTTAAAATTGAGCTTCATCAAAGCCACCGCGTGGCTATCTTCAAATTTCCCAAGGTAATGCTTGCACCGGTGCCCATTCACTAAAAGAATCTCCCCATTTTTGTTCTTGAGATCGAGAGCACCAAAGGGTGTAACCAATACAACTTCAAACGGGCCACTCCACTTTGACTTGAGTTTTTCCGGAAAGAGACGGAGTCTAGAATTGAAAAGGAGAACCAAGTCTCCCACCTTGAATTCACGTTCCTTGGTATACTCGTCATGGATGTACTTCATTTTGTCTTTGTACAAGGAGGAGCTAGTGTATGCATGAAATCTGAACTCATCTAGCTCATTTAAGTGATCAACTCTGAGATTAGCAGATGTGTACCAATCCAAATTCAACTTCTTCAAAGCCCAAAGTGCATTGTGCTCCAATTCCACCGGAAGATGACAAGCCTTTCCATACACCAACCGGTAAGGTGACATACCGATTGGGGTCCTGAAGGCGGTCCGGTAAGCCCAAAGAGCATCATCAAGCTTTCGGGACCAATCAGTCCGGTTAGCATTCACTGTCTTGGCCAATATATTCTTGATTTCACGATTGGACACTTCCACCTGGCCACTTTCTTGAGGATGGTACAAAGTAGACACCTTATGATTGACCCCATACTTCGATAGCAAAAAATCAAAGACCCTATTGCAAAAGTGAGACCCCCCGTCACTTATAATGGCATGGGGTGTCCCAAATCTTGTGAAAATATGCTTCTTAAGAAAACCAACCACACTCCGCGCTTCATTATTGGGAAAAGCCACGACTTCAACCCATTTTGAAACGTAGTCCACCGCCACGAGTATGTAAGTGTTTCCACAAGAACTCACAAATGGCCCCATAAAGTCAATACCCCATACATCAAAGATATCCACCTCAAGGATAGTAGTAAGAGGCATATCATCTCTCATGGATATGCCACCCATTCATTGGCATTCATCACATCGCTTGACCAAGTCACTAGCATCCTTGTACAATGTAGGCCAAAATAAACCACAACTTAGCACCTTTGAAGCGGTCCTTGCCCCTCCATGATGACCACCATAAGGTGAGGAGTGGCAAGACTCAAGAATCACCCTTTGTTCTACTTCTGGTACACATCTCCGGATGACACCATCAGTGCAAATCTTGAATAAGTATGGTTTATCCCAATAGAAATCCATGCTATCCCTCCTAAGTTTCTTCCTTTGGTTGGAAGAGAGCTCAAAAGGAACAACACCAGTGACAAGATAGTTGGCAATGTTTGCGAACCATGGCATTTCTTGCATTGACACAGAAAGAAGTTGTTCATCAGAGAAACTATCATCAATTTCAAGCCCATCACAAGGTCGACCTTGTTCCTCCAATCAGGAGAGATGGTCGGCCACTTGGTTTTCACTTCCCTTTCTATCAATTATCTCCAAGTAGAACTCTTGAAGTAACAACACCCACCGCATGAGTCTCGCTTTGGAGTCCTTTTTTTTCATGAGATACCGGAGTGCCGCATGGTCGGTGTGAACTATGACCTCGGCACCCATAAGATAAGGACAAAATTTCTCCATCGCAAAGACTATTGCCAATAGCTCCTTCTCGGTGACAGTGTAGTTCATTTGGGCCGAGTTCATTATTTTGCTAGCATAATAGATGGTGAAAGATCTTGTTCACGTTTTGACCTAAAACCGTTCCCACAGCTACATCACTAGAGTCACACATTAGCTCAAAAGGAGAGCTCCAATCGGGTACAGTGATAATTGGTGTGGAAGTGAGCTTTTGCTTCAACAGCTCAAATGCCTTCATGCAATTGTCATCAAAGTTGAACTTGGAATCTTTATCTAGCAATTTGCAAAGAGAATTGACCACCTTTGAGAAGTCCTTAATGAAACGGCGGTAGAACCCGGTGTGCCCAAGAAAGCTTCGGACTCCTTTTACCAAAGTTGGAGGTGGAAATTTAAAAATCACTTCAATCTTCGCCTTGTCTACTTCAATTCCATTTCTCGAGATTTTGTGGCCCAACAATATCCCTTCTTCCACCATAAAATGGCATTTTTCCCAGTTTAGAACTAGGTTGGTCTCTTCACAACGAGCGAGGACTTTGTCAAGATTGCTCAAACATTCATCAAAAGAGTACCCAACTACGCTGAAATCATCCATAAATACCTCAAGAAAGTCTTCAACCATATCAGTAAAGATTGCCATCAAGCACCGCTAAAATGTGGCGGGTACATTGCAAAGTCCAAAAGGCATCCCGGAGAAGGCAAATGTACCATACGGACACGTGAAGGTAGTCTTTTCTTGGTCCTCCAGGGCAATCAAGATTTGGTTATAGGCTGAATACCCGTCCAAGAAGCAATAGAAAGCCCGACCCGCAAGCCTATCAAGAATTTGATCCAAGAAGGGCAGCGGGAAATGATCCTTGCGAGTCACTTTGTTTAGCTTGCGGTAATCCATACACACCCTCCAACCTATGACCGTTCTTGTTGGAATGAGTTCATTTTTGTCATTTTGGACCACTGTCATGCCACTCTTTTTTGGAACACACTGGACCAGAGAAGTCCAAGCACTATCCGAGATTGGGTAGACAACCCCTGCATCAAGCCACTTGATTATTTCCTTTTTCACCACTTCTTGCATTGCTTAATTTAGCCTCTGTTGGTGTTCTACGAAAGGCTTTGCTCCATCCTCAAGAATGATTTTGTGCATGCAAAATTCAGTGCTTATTCCCCGAATGTCAGCAAGTGTCAATCCTATGGCCTTCTTCCTCCTCTTTAGCACTTTTAGAGTGGAGTCTACCTGCAATTGGGTTAGCCAAGATGAAAGTGTAACAGGTAAAGTACGAGAGGGACCAAGATATTCATACCTGAGGTGCGGTGGAAGTGGCTTCAACTCCAATGTAGGTGGCTCTTCAATTGAAGGCTTTGTCGGAGGAGTTTTCTGATTCTCCAAGTCCAAGGATATCTTTCGGGGACCATAGGAATAAGAACCCATGCCTTGTAAGGAATTGGTTCTCTCAATTAAGCCATCCACCAAAATGTCATCATGGTTCAATAAAGCTGCCTCCACGGGATCTTCAACATTTATCATAGAGCTTGCATCATCAATAATGACCTCGGTGACAAGGTCCATGAAAGAACGTACTTCTGTACTATTGGGCTGCTTCATTGACTTGCAAATATGGAATACAACCTTTTCATTTCCCACCCGGAAAGTGAGCTCACCGGCCTCCACGTCAACTAAGGCCTTCCCCATTGCAAGGAAGGGCCTTACCAAGATGATGGGAACTTCATAATCCACTTCGCAATCCAATATGACAAAATCCGCCGGCAAAATAAACTTGTCAACCCGCAACAATACATCATCAATGATTCGCAGGGGCCTCTTCATAGTTCTATCCTCCATTTGAATACGCATGGAGGTGGCCCTAGGTTGACCAATCCCCAATGTTTTAAAGACTGAATATGGCATCAAGTTTATGCTAGCTCCAATGTCACGTAAAGCCTTAGCGAAATCCGCACTCCCGACTGTACAAGGAATGGTAAAAGCGCCCGGGTCTTCAAGTTTGGGTGCCATTGAATGCACTGTGGCACTGACTTGGTGAGTCATCCTTATGGTTTCATACTCCATAGACCATTTCTTTGTTACTAAGTCCTTCATGAACTTAGCATACCCGGGCATTTGCTCTAAAGCTTCAACCAAAGGGACATTGATGGAAAGACTCTTCATCATGTTGATGAATTTCTTGAATTGATTCTCTTGCTTTTGCTTCGACAACCTTTGAGTATATGGAGGAGGGGGCCTAGGCAATGGTGCCTAGGCTTGTAGACCACCGGTTCCGGCATATCAATCACGTGTTCCCTAGACGGGTTCACATCCCTTTTCAAATCCTCCCAATTATCATGAATGTCAATTCTCACCTCACTAGTAGTTGGCTCTTCCACCACTTTCTCAACCTCAATTGGTAACTCATCATTTGGTAATTCATCATCATCAACAACAATTCTCTTTTGTCTAACTCGCTTCACTGCCTCTTCCACTTCTTGTGGTCACCGCCATGGCGTGACCGGTATTATTGTTGTTCCCACCCTTGGGGTTCACCACTGTATCACTCGGTAGTGCCCCTTTTGGGCGTGTGTTCAAGGCATGAGAAATTTGGCTCATTTGTACTTCAAGATTTCTAATGGACGTTTTGTGGGCACCCAAATGAGCATCGGAGTCCGCATTGAGCTCCATCATTTGCTTGAACATTTGTTCAATTCTTCCCATGTCATTACTTGATGAGCTTTGGCCTTGAGCTTGGTACGGGGGTGGATTTCTTGGTTGTTGGTACATCGGGGGCCTTTGAAAGCCCGACCCCCGGTTACCATTACCACCCCAATTGTTGTTGGTATTGCCTCTGCTCCAATTGTTCTCATTACTGTTCCCCCATTGTTGGTTGTTGTTATTCACCCAGTTTCGTGAATTGTTGTTATTATTCCAATTGCATTGTCTTTGATTACCCCAATTTTGATTTTTACTTTGGTTATTCCAGTTTTGATTGTTCCCTTGACTTTGATAATTGTTATCATACATGACATCCTTTTCTTGATCATCATATGGCTCTTCTTGACTATACCTACTTGGTCCTTGGTCACCTTGATCATTGTTGCTTTGCTTTGGATTTTCCCGAGGTCTTCTTTGGTTCACCAATACATTCACTCCCTCCATGGCATTTACTTGCTTCGGCCCTTGTAATTGTTGAAGCTTTGCCTTGGCAAGTTGGTTCATAGTGGTGTGATCTCGGCAATTGCTTGCCCATGTTCTTGAAGTTCCTTGTGAAGACTATTGACACCGGACTCACCCTGAGGTACGTTTGTTCTACTTTGCCATGCTGACGATGTGTCAGCCATCTCATCTAAGAACTCACATGCCTCGGGGTAAGTAAATTTCATGAAATTACCACCGGACAATTGATTGACCACATATTGATTAACAATGTATATTCCTTGGTAGAAGGTTTGCTGAATCATGGCTTCGGTCATGTCATTGTTTGGACATTCCTTAACCATGGTTCGGTAGCGCTCCCAAATCTCATGCAAAGGCTCGTTGGGTTCTTGCTTAAAAGCCAATATTTCATCTCTGAGCGCCGCCATGTGACTAGGGGAGAAAAGTTTTGCAGTAAACTTGTCTGCGAGCTCATCCCATGTGGATATGGAGTGGTTGGGAAGCCGCTCGAGCCAATCAAGAGCCTTCCCTAGAAGAGAGAAGGGGAATAACCACAGTCTCATGGCATCTTCTGAGACGTTCGTTTGCTTACTACCCCAGCAGGTATCCACGAAGCCCTTCAAATGTTTCTAAGCATTTTGGTAGGCGGCATTGATGAAATAGCCTCGCTGCTCGAAGAGTGTCAGCATCACATTTGTTATTTAAAAATTTCCCGCTTGGATTCTAGAAAGGACAATAGCACTAGCATACCCCTTGTTTGGAAGCACCCGAGGGGAAGCTCTAGGAGCTGGTGGCGGGGGATGGTCTAGAATGTCCTCATTAATATTGGCATGTCGGCTCCGTCTGGGAGGTGGTACTTGGTTTATTTCATCTTCTTGGTTGTCATATACCTCCTCCCCCGCAATAACGTTTCCCTAAGGATCCTCCATTAGCACCTGAATAGATTCAACACACACGTTAACAGAAAAAGGAAAGAAAAACACTTAACACCACTATTCACGTAGATAATCAACACCGTATAACTCCCCGGCAACGGCACCAAAAAGTGATCGGCACTCACCTACACTACTATAAAGTAGCAAGATGAGGGTCGGAGCAGCTTTTACCCGAAGGATCGGGATTGATTCCATAGAGAGTTATGATTATTGGAGTTGAGTTTCTAGGTAATCTAGTAGTTTTTCGTGCTCTTAATTGCACTTCTCATACTTTTTGATTTGACAATTATACTACGGTGTATACTAATGGTAATTTGCTAATTAACTATCTAATGTCTTTTTGGTCATTTTCTTAATGGATAAAAAGCAGTAGGGTTATGGCTTTCACCTAGGCGAATATTTAACGGATTCCAATATCTAAGGCAAAGATGTTATAAAGGGGGGTGTGATATAGCCAATGCTCAAAGTTACCCTTTGATCGGTATATAATGAATTCAATGGTTCCAGTATAAATGAAAGAAAAAGAAAAAGGAATGACATCACAACGAGATCCTAATCTCAAAAAGAAAAGGGGATATGACGAAATCGGTAGACGCTACGTATATACCTGGACCCTCGAGGTCAATTTGGTGTCAAATTCATACAAGCAATATAGGTTCAAGTAGGTTTTTACTATCTCTAGGTTTAAACCGTTAATTGGGACTATCAATCTCGTGAATACATCCCAATTCCTTGTTGGACAGATTTTCTAGACTCATGTTCTCTTTCTCAAGAAGAACCCAAGTCAAATAAATACCAATTAGTGTTTGCAACCACTAATATTAACATGAAAATCATAAATCAGCCCAAATACCTATTACCCATAAACATCTAAGGCTTAATTTAAAGGACCCATCAAACACCCACACTAGGGTTGAGCCACAACCCTAGCTAATGGGTTTAGCTACTCATAATAACTGAAGAAATCAAAGAAATAGATGAAGCAAAACCCATATAATTGAATTATAAACTAAAATTGAAATATTCAATGTTGAAACCCTTCTAAAATTACTCAAAAAGCTGAAGAAAAACCGTTCACGAGCTCCTGATAATATCAGAGTACAAAAGCTGACCTAAAAATAAGAAAAGAAACTATTTATAGTAGGCCGAATTTTCTGGACAAAAATACCCCTGCGGGGTCACCGCGGACCGCACAAAATGGACCGCGGCCGCGGTGAGGCTTTTGGCTTGAAAAACTAGGCTTCTGAACTTGGTCACTACGGACGCGGTGGCTTTGGTGCGGACCGCGCAAAAATGGACTGCGGTCCGCGATGGTCTTCTGACCTTCAAAGTGGAAGCTCTCTGAATCTCCTCAATGTGGACCGCATAAAATGGACCGCGGTCCGCGTTAGATTTGTCCTTCAAAAGCACTCTCTGAATCTCTTCACCGCGGACTGCATAATATGGACCGCGGTCCGCGTTGGTTTGGCCTTCAAAAATCACTTCTCTGAGTCTCTTCAGTGCGGACCGCATAAAGTGGACCGCGGTCTGCACTAGTCAGTTGAATTTTGCTTGTGCTTGTTCTTGGTACTTGTGCATGTTTCACTCCTTTTTGAGCACGTTTTTGACCATTTATCACCTTTTTTGATTAAACCCTGCAGTCAAGTACAACAAGTATGCCTTTGGGGCTATTTTTCATACACTTTATCCAAAACTTAAGCAAGAAAGAGTGTAAAATAAGGTAAAATCCCTAGTTATCAGAGGGTATAAACCCGTAGAGTTTTATATCATGTGATTGTTTGGAGGTGATACCCACGCTTGGTGACGGGCGTGTGGGTGTACGCCTCGAGGGATTGAGACTTGGTCTCTGCCGTAAGGCTTGAGGCATAATAGCCATTATCTGTGTTTACGTAGTTACTTGTTGTTGAACTTGTTTGCCTTCGTGTTATAGATCATGTTTAGGCTCTATTAATGTTCACATTATTTGTACTCAGTTATAGAAATTATTATACATGTGTACCTCAGTCTCTATTATTTGCTAATATGTTGTGATACTTGATGTGTGATCTGTCCCCTTATTTGTTGATGATGGTGAGGCTAGTAAGGTACATGATTGAGTGAGACCGGTGGCCTAGTTGTGAGTATATTAATACCATAGCGCGTGAGTTGTCAGCGTAGCACGTGAGTTGACCGTGCGGGTCCAGGTATTGATACCATAGCGCGTGAGTTGTCCGCGTAGCACGTGAGTTGACTGTGCGGATCCAGGTATTGGTATGATGGCCTGGTTGTGAGGATATTAATACCATAGTGCGTGAGTTGTCCGCGTAGCACGTGAATTGATCGTGAGGGTCCAAGTATTTATACCATAGCGCGTGAGTTGTCCAAGTAGTACGTGAGTTGACTGTGCGGATCCAGGTATTGATATGATGGAACGTGAGTTGTCCGTGCTTAGCGCTTAGGATGTAGGAGCCCCTCCGAAGTCTGTACACACCCCAGTGAGTGCAGAGTATTGAGTGTATTGAGTGTTGAGTGTTAAGTGTTGAGTGCTGAGTGCGAGTGATGAGTGATGGAGTGACACTGTTGTGAGGTTGTATTTACTTTTGTTGTTGCTGCATTTACCTGTTAAATTTCTTTGTGGCATTTACTGAGTTATGGAATTTACCTGTTTATTCCTGTTATTTTTAGATTGTGATAAAGAAATAATTGGACGATTTTACTTAGCTCATCACTACTTCTCAGTTCCTTAGTTATTCATGTTACTACTAAGTCAGTTGTAATCATACTACACCCTACACTTTATGTGCAGATCTAGGTGAGTTAGAGCGCGACGATCGTTGAGTTCAGGCCGGCTATCTGTGGAGATTGCAAGGTAGCTGCTAGCGTCCGCATGACCTTGTTACTCCTTTTTGTCATTTCTTCTTTTTCGATAGTTAGACAATTTATATATCTTTGTTCATAGTTTTTTACGCTCGTGACTTAGTGACACCCTAATGTTTAGGGCTAGCTTTCGTATTTTTGTATTAATTATATTTAGAGTTGATTTAGTTTATGAGAAATTTAAATATTGAAAATAATTTATTAAAGTCTTATAATTAAAATAGTAGTAGTATTTTGGGAAGTAGGCTTGCCTTGTAACACGATAGGTGCCACCACGACCATGGTTAGATTTTGGGTCTACATAGGTCTCACAAGTCATGAGAGGGTTTAGTAGAGTCTCACGGATCGGTACGGAGACGTCTGTACTTATCTTCGAGAGGCTGCAGAACCTTTAGGAAAACTTCACATTCTTGAATTCTTATTGTGCGGTATTGATTCAGCTTGAAGCGTAATCCTTTGAACTCCTTCTACGCATTTGTATGCACATATGAGCACTCGGTATCAGTTGTGCATCGACGGCTTGTAATTCCATGGAAGAGGTGAGAGATGTGATTCCTGGGTGTTGACGTTGGGCCAGTCATGAAGACTTGAGGCTCTGTTTGATAAAAGGTTTATTACCAGCGTTTGGTTGTTTCAGACAGCTGCTATGATTAGAAATCATCGTTGTGAGTGTATGAATTATGTGGTATATCATGTGATTTCAGGTATGTTTTAGACTCGTTCGAGGACGAACGTTTGTTTAAGAGGGGGAGGTTGTAATGACCCGGTCGTTCGTTCTGAGAGTTATAGCCTCGTTTTCTCCATTTGTGCTTCTTTTTGTGTTGTTCAGTTGTGTTCAGTTGTATCGAGTTGGTAGGTTTGGGTTCAGAGTAGTTTTGGAGTGAAATGATCACTTAGTCTCTTATTTAGAAAGCTAAGTTAGAAAATTCAACCGGAAGTTGACTTATGAGTAATCAAATTCGGATTTGGATTTTTATGATTTGGTTAGCATCGTTGGGTGATTTAAGACTTAGGAATGTTTCCGAAATATAATTTTGAGGTCCGTGGTAGAATTAGGCTTGAAACGACAAAAGATTAAAATTTGGCGAGTTTTGGAAGTTTAGAAGTTCTTAGGCTTAAATCCGAGGTGATTTGGTGTTGTTTTGGTTGTTCAGATGGTTCGACTAAGTTCGGGTAGTGATATATGATTGTTGGAATTATTGGTTGAGGTCGAGGGCCTTGGGTGAGTTTCAGAAAAGTTTGGATTGTGTTGCGCTCGTTTTTCTTATGTTTCAACGCCGTTTTTTCGAGCATAAGTGATATCATATTGAACAAATGAGCTCCGATTTTTCCTTTTCTATTGAGGCATTTGATCTGTATCTTAATTACGGACTCGTACCAAAAAGAATTGTCGAATACATTGTATAAGAATATTATGGTCATTTTACTAAGAATTAGGTTCTCAGGTTTTTCAGATTAATTACGAAATTGTCACTGACGGCGTATTTAAAAATCTGCAGTATTTGCAAATATAAAAACCTACATATCTCATTCATTATAAGGTCAAATGGAGTGATTCAAAAGCCTAAATTGACTAGAATTTCACAAGAAATCCATTGGAGGTATAAAAAGAGAGTTTCGGGATCGTTTGGCATGAGAAACGAGACAGAATAACCGGCAGAAAATATATAAAACTAGGGTTTGTTCATTCGGTCATATTTTGAGTTTGGGAGCTCGGATTTGGGTGATTTTGGAGGCGATTTTCACCATAGGAACTAGGGTAAGTGTTATATACTCGATTTTGATTATATTTCTTGAATCCATCTTTGTTTTTGGGATTTGATTGATGATTTCAAAGTGAAATTGAGGGAGTTAGGGCTTGAGTTTTGGAGAGTTTTAGGTAGGGATTTGATGGACCAAACGGAGTTTGATTTTGATAGATTTTATATGGTTAGACTCGGAAGTGGATGGGGGGTTTTGATTCTACCATTGTTTACTAAATTCGAGATGTGGGCCTAGGGGCCGAGTTTTGGCCGATTTTAGATTTTTGGTTTTTTTTTTGTAGTTTTTATTGTGGAATTCGATTCGTTAGCCTATGTTAATCATATTAATCTGATTATGGTTAGATTTGGAGATTTTGGAGACCGATTCCAGAGACGAGGCATCCCAGAGTAGGATTTTACACTATTAAGGTAAGTAACAATTTAACCTCTAACTTTGAGGGTATAAACCCGGAGAGTTTGATATCAAGTGATTGTTTGGAGGTGATACCCACGCTTGGTGACGGGCGTGTGGGTGTACGCCTCGAGGGATTGATACTTGGTCCGTCCCATGAGGCTTGAGGCCTTATAGCCATTATCTGTGTTTACGTAGTTACTTATTGTTGAACTTGTTTGTCTTCATGTTATAGATTATGTTTAGGCTTTTTTCATGATCACATTATTTGTACTCAGTCATAGAAATTATTATACATGTGTACCTCAGTCTCTATTATTTGCTAATATGTTGTGATACTTGATGTGGGGATGTGTTCCCTTATTTGTTGATGACGGTGAGGCTAGTGAGGTACATGATGGAGTGAGACCGAGGGCCTAGTTGTGAGGATATTAATACCATAGCGCGTGAATTGTCCACGTGGAACGTGAGTTAACAGTGCGGGTCCAGGTATTGATACCATAGCGCGTGAGTTGTCCACATAGCACGTGAGTTGACCGTGCGGATCCAGGTATTGATATGATGGCCTAGTTGTGAGGATATTAATACCATAGCGCATGAGTTTTCTGCGTAGCTTGTGAGTTGATCGTGAGGGTCCAGATATTTATACAATAGCGCATGAGTTGTTCGTGTAGCACGTGAATTGATCGTGCGGATCCAGGTATTGATATGATGGCACGTGAGTTTTCCGTGCTTAGCTATTGGGTTGTAGGATCCCCTCCGGAGTCTGTACAAAACCCCAGTGAGCGTAGAGTATTGAGTGTATTGAGTGTTGAGTGTTAAGTGTTGAGTGCTGAGTGCGAGTGATGAGTGATGGAGTGATGGATTGACACTGATGTGAGGTTGTATTTACTTTTGTTGTTGCTGCATTTACCTTGTAAATTTATTTGTGGCATTTACTTAAGTTAGGGAATTTACATGTTTATTTCTGTTAATTTTAGATTGTGATAAAGAAATAATTGGATGGTTTTTCTTAGCTCGTCACTACTTCTCAGTTCCTTAGTTATTTCTGTTACTACTTTATCGGTTGTACTCATACTACACCCTACACTTTATGTGCATATCTAGGTGAGTTAATGCGCGGCGATCGTTGATTTCAGGCCGACAATCTGTGGAGATTGCAAGGAAGCTGCTAGCGTCCGCAGGACCTTGTTACTTCTCTTTGTCATTTCTTCTTTTTGGACAGTTAGACAGTTTATATATCTTAGTTGATAGTTTTTGACGCTCGTGACTTAGTGACACCCTGATGTTTGGGGATAGCTTCCGTATTTTTATATTAATTGTATTTAGAGTTGATTTAGTTTATGAGAAATTTAAATGTTGAAAATATTTTATTAAAGTCTTATAATTAAATTAGTAGTAATATTTTGGGAAGTAGGCTTGCCTTGTAACACGATAGGCGCCATCACGATCATGGTTAGATTTTGGATCGTGACAAGTTGGTATTAGAGCCTAGGTTACATAGGTCTCACGAGTTATGAGCCGGTTTAGTAAATTCTTGCGAATCGGTACAGAGACGTCTGTACTTATCTTCGAGAGGCTGCAGAACCTTTAGGAAAACTTCACATTCTTGAATTTTTATCGTGCGGTATTGATTCAACTTGGAGAGTAATCCTTTGAACTCCTTCTACGCATTCGTATGCGCACATGAACACTCGGTATTAGTTGTGCATCGACGACTTGTGATTCCATGGATGAGGTGCGAGATGTGATTCCTGTGTGTTGACGTTGGGCCAGTCTTGAGGACTTGAGGCTCTGTTTGATAAGAGGTTTATTACTAGAGTTTGGTTGTTTTGGACAGCTGCTATGATTAGAAATCATTATTGTGAGTGGGTATATCATGTGATTTCAAGTATGTTTTAGACCCGTTCGAGGACGAATGTGTGCTTAAGAGGGGGAGGATGTAATGACCCGGTCGTTCGTTCTGAGAGTTATAGCCCCGTTTTCTCCATTTGTGCTTCTTTATGTGTTGTTCAGTTGTGTTGAGTTGTATCGAGTTTGTAGGTTTGGGTTCGGAGTAGTTTTGGAGTGAAATGATCACTTAGTCTCTTAGTTAGAAAGCTAAGTTAGAAAAGTCAACCGGAAGTTGACTTATGAGTAAACGAATTCGGATTTTGATTTTTATGATTTGGTTAGAATCGTTGGGTGATTTTAGACTTAGGAGTGTGTCTAGAATGTAATTTGGAGGTCTGTGGTAGAATTAGGCTTGAATCAGCAAAAGTTAGAAGTTGGGCGAGTTTTGAAAGTTAAGAAGTTCTTAGGCTTGAATCCGAGGTTGATTTGGTGTTTTGGTGTTGTTTAGGGTATTCAGAAGGTTCGACTAAGTTTGGTTAGTGATATATGACTTGTTGGAATTATTGGTTGAGGTCTCGAGGGCCTCAGGTGAGTTTCAGATAAGTTTGGGTTGTGTTGCGCTCGTTTTTCTTATATTTCGACGTCATTTCTTCAAGCATAAGTGATATCATATTGAAATAATGAGCTCCAGTTTCTTTTTTTTATTGAGGCATTAGATTTGTATCGTAATTACAGACCCGTAGCAAAAAGCATAGTCGAATTTGGACGTCGTATAAGAATTTTATGGTCATCTTACTAAGAATTAGGTTGTCAGATTTTTCAGATTAATTAAGAAATTGCCACTGACGACGTATTTAAAAGCTTGCACTATTTGAAAAAATTAAAACATACATATCTCATTCATTATAAGGTCTAATTGAGTGATTCAAAAGCTTAGTTTGACTAGAATATCACAAGCAATCCATTGGAGGCATAAAAAGCGAGTTTCGAGATTATTTGGTACGAGAAACGAGGCAGAATAACTGGTTAAAAATATTTAAAACCACGGTTCGTTCATTCGGTCATATTTGAGTTGGGGAGCTCAGATTTGGGCGATTTATGAGGTGATTTTCACCATAGGAATTGCAGTAAGTGTTATATACTCGGTTGTAGTTATATTTTATTAATCCATCTTCGGTTTTGGGATTTGACTGATGATTTCAAAGTGAAATTGAGGGAGTTAGGGCTTGAGTTTTGGAGAGTTTTAGGTAGGGATTTGAGGAACTAAACAGAGTCTGATTTTGATAAATATTATATGGTTAGACTCAGGAGAAGACGGGGGTTTTGATTCTTCCATTTTTTTACTGAATTCGAGATGTGGGCCCAAGGGCCGAGTTTTGGCCTATTTCGGATTTTTGGCATATTTTGTAGTTTTTATTGTGGAATTTGATTCGTTAGTCTATGTTGATCGTATTAATCTGATTATGGTTAGATTCATAGCTTTTGAAGACCGAGTCCAGAGACGAGGTATCCCGGAGTAGGATTTTACGTTGTTAAGGTAAGTAAAGTTTTAACTTTGGCTTTGAGGGTATAAAACCGGAGAGTTTGATATCATGTTATTGTTTGGAGGTGATACCCAAGCTTGATGACGGGCGTTTGGGTGTACGCGTCGAGGGATTGAGACTTGGTCCGTCCCGTGAGGCTTGAGGCCTAATAACCATTATTTGTGTTTACGTAGTTACTTGTTGTTGAACTTGTTTGCCTTCATGTTAGAGATCATGTTTAGGCTTTATTCATGCTCACATTATTTGTACTCAGTCATAGAAATTATTGTACATGTGTACCCCAGTCTCAATTATTTGCTAATATGTTGTGATACTTGATGTGGGTTGTGTCCCCTTATTTGTTGATGATGGTGAGGCTAGTGAGGTACATGATTGAGTGAGACCAATGGCTTGGTTGTGAGGATATTAATACCATAGCGCATGAGTTGTCCTCGTAGCATGTGAGTTGAACGTGCGGGTCCAGGTATTGGTACCATAGCGCGTGAGTTGTCCACGTAGCACGTGAGTTGACCGTGCGGATCCAGGTATTGATATGATGGCCTAGTTGTGAGGATATTAATACCATTGCGCGTGAGTTATCCGTGTATCACGTATGTTGACCGTGCGGGTCCAGGTACATATACCATAACGCGTGAGTTGTCCGCGTAGCACGTGAGTTGACAAACCCAATATCTTCTTCTTGGGTTCCGAGGGGTCTAAGATGTTAACAATGGCAACACATAGCCATAGTTGCATCGAATTTCTCTATTTGACTCATTTTCTTCCTCTTCCATGCAAAGCCTTGTCAAATTCAAGCCTTTTGAAGGCATTGCAACAACTACAACACAAACAAACATTATCAAAGTTAGATAATTTTCCTTTGCTTTCAAAGATCAGATAATTGGATTTTAGGAGAAAGACATAACAATAAAAAAATAAAAAAATCAGGCTTCTTAAGAAAGAGAAAGATTAACCTTTGCTTTCAAAGATCAAAACTTTAAAGGGCAATTTGATGCAATTTCGGCAGAATTTAAAAGAAGAATAAATTAGGGTTGTTCAATTGGATTTGGTAAAATATTGGGAAGAAGGGATTTTAGCGTTAGTTAGGGGTTATATTAACGTTAAAATTTCAACTTTTTTCCTTTTCTTGGGTGTTTTTAACGATTAAAAGACAACAAGGACATGCTTAATTCGGTTGTCTAAGACACGCGGCTGGCCAGGGCTTAGGAGGGAGTAAATAAATACAATTGTTTTAACAATAGTGGGGCGTTAGGACATGTGATGACCCAAATGGTCATCTTGAAAGTTAATGAAAAATAATAAATTTTGTCTTGAAGGTTGATTTTAGTTGACTTCGGTCAACGTTTTGAGTAAGCGGACCCGAATCCATATTTTGACAGTCCCGGTATGTCCGTAATAAAATATGGGACCTGGGCGTATGCCCGGAATCAAACTTCGAGGTCCCTAGCTCGAGATATGAATTTTTGTTAAAAATTGAAAGACTGAAAATCTAATGATTTTAAAATTTTGATTAATGTTTGATCTTGTTGGTATCGGGCCCGTATTTTGGTTCCCGAGCCTGGTACAGGTCCAAAATAATATTTTTACCTTATCAGTATAATTTGGTGAGAAACGAAGTTGCTTTGACGTGATTCGGACGTCCGATTGTGAAGGTAGGAATTTTAAAGCATTCTTGAGAGTTTTATGTGATTTGGTGCTAAATTTGTAGTTCTAGGTGTTATTTTGGCCATTTGATCGCGCGGGCAAGTTCGTATGATGTTTTTAGACTTGTATGCATGTTTGGTTTGGAGCCTCGAGGGCTTGGGTGAGTTTCGGATAGGCTACAGAGTGATTTGAAACTTAGGAAATTGCTAGTGTTTTTCAGTTCTTGTTGAAGGCCTCTGATCTCGCAATTGCGAGATCAGGCTTTGCATTTGCGACCACTGTTAGGTTCACATTTGCGAGCTACTCATCACAAATTTGAAGAGTATATGGTCCAAGCAATCCTCGCATTTGTGAGAGAATGTTCGCAATTGCCAAGTTGGTCAAGGGAAGAGGTTTTTCGCATTTACGAAGAATGGGTCGCAATTTCAATCTCAGTTTTGCATTTGCGATAGAAGCAGAAATGCGATAGGTTCACATTTGCGAGCTTCGCAATTGCGAATCTCAGGTCACAAATGCGACATCTGCAGATGTGTAAAAGTGACGTTAGACAGATTTTTTTATTCATTGTTCAAATTTTCAAAACCTAAAATACATGAGGCGATTTTCCAAAGACTTTTTCTTCCCCAAATTATAGGTAAGTGGTTCTAAACTAGTTTCTTTCAATATTTCACTTCATTTTACATGATTTCAACCTAGAATCTAAGGTTTTCATGGTCGAATTGGGGATTTTTGGGTAGAAACTAGGGATTTCAAATTTTTTTGATTTAGACCTCAAATTAAGGTTGGATTCCAAAATCGAAAGTATATCCGAGCTCGTGGGTGAATGGTTAAACGGGTTTGGTAAGAATTTTGGGTTTGGACCAAGCGGTCCCGGGTATTGACTTTTTCAAATATGGCCTAATTTGAATTCCTTGCAATTGTGGGTAATTCCTTAGGCTTAAATTGAATCGTTTGGTTGGTAATTTGCTAGATTCTATTGGTCCAGAGGCTTGTGTGAAGGAAAAAGCGGCAATTGAGCATTGAGTGTCTTGTGGAGTGATGTAAGTGTTTTGTCTATCCTTGACTTGACGGAATTAGGAACCCTCGTACCACGTGATTATATGAAATCCATGTGAGCGGTGTATATAGTAAGTGACGAGTGCTTAGACGTCGCCAAATTATCTGTTTTCCCTGTCTTACTACTTTTCTTTAATTGTTTTCTTCCCAGACTTAATTGTTATATGCTCTAAATTCTTTCCATGCTTAACTGCTACATGTTAATAAACATCTTTTTTTTATATCTATGTTAGCTCTTTCGCAGGTCCCCTAATCCCTGCTATTTGCTAAATTTGACTTGTTTGCACCTTTTAATTGTAAATTGCTGGATTGGTCTCGCTGTGTAGTATTATTTGAGTAGATTTTACATTGATCAAGGTTCCCGTTTCTTGGTTCAGTTTGGTACTTATTTATCATAAAGGCCTTGTGATTTAGACTGTTGTTTGATTATGTACATTGAGTGTTTAGTACTGATATGGTAGGACTGGGCTGCACGCCGCAGCAGGAGGAATAGCTAAGGATTGATATGGTGGAATAGGGGTGAATGTGTTTATACGGTGGGATCGGGTTGCACGCCGCAACAAGTGAAATAAGGGTGAATTATGATAATAATATTGATATATGGTGTGATCGGGTTGCGCACTCCAACATAGATATAATATTTACTGTTATTGTTATTGTTACAGTAGAATAAGGGAGGATTTTGGGTTGTCTGGTAGGATCGGGCGCGCCGCAAAAAAACTATATGTTTCTATTTCCTGAGTTGCGTTGCTTTCCGGTTTTTTCTTTCATTATTTGATATAGTATGGATTGGTATTTCTAGACGACACTGGTTCACTCTAGAGGTTGTGGTTATCATTCCAGTTGACTGTTTGGTTTTGTTCAATATTTCTTTTATTCTGTCATTTTATATACTATGTACAGGTTTTAGTATAGGAGTCCCGCCTTAGCCTCGTCACTACCTCGTCGAGGTTAGGCTCGACACTTACCAGTACATGAGGTCGGTTGTACTGATGCTGCACTCTGCACATTATACAGATTTTGGAGACGGTCCCAGCGACAGTCATTAGCGAGCTCGGATCAGATATTTGCGGAGACTTGAGATACGGCTGTTCAGTGCATGCAGATCATGGAGTCCCCATCCTCTCTTTTTTTAGTTGTACAACTTCATTCAGACAACTTTATACTTATTTCAAACCTTTATGTGTACTACTTTAGAAGCTCGTTGACTTGTGACACCAGATTCGGGGAATTGTAATAGACGATTAGTTGTTTAATTTCCAAATATGTACTTAGAACATATCTGTTATTTTAGTTCGTTATTAATGTTATTGTTTAAGCTGCTAAAATAAGTAAAAGTGATCTAATGTTGGCTTGACTAGCAAGTGAAATGTTAGGCGCCATCACAATTCCGACAGTGGGAATTCCGGCTCGTGGCAAATTGGTATCAGAGCACTAGGTTACATATTTCTCATGAGTCACGAGTTAACTTAGTAGAGTCAGGAGGATCGGTATGGAGATGTTTGTACTTATCTCCCAGAGGCTACGAAGTTTAGGAACAAATTTCACTTTTATTCAATTATGTCGTACGATTTTGTTTTTTCAATACTGATTGAACTCTCTCGTTCCTATTCTCTCGCAGATGGCGAGAGTGCGTACCACTTCTTCAGTTGAGCAGCATCTAGAGCCTCCAGCAGCAGCTTCTACGAGGGGCAGAGGTCGAGGATGAGGACGTGCCAGAGACCGAGGCAGGGGCAGGGCTCAGCCCAGATCTCGAGCAGCAGCCCCAGTTGTGGAGCCTCAGGTAGGGCTTGATGAGGAGGTTCCAGCTCAGACTATGTTTGCCGGACCAACTTAGGTCCCGGAGGGGTTTATTGCCACCACAGTGCTTTAGGATGCTTTGGTCTGATTGGTGGGACTTATGGAGAGTGTGGCCCAGACTGGCGCATTCCCCATGGCACCAGCCATCTTTCAGGCTGGAGGAGAAGCCCAGACTCCTGCTACTCACACTCCGGAGTAGATGGCTCCCCAGTTTCAGACTCCAGCAGCTCATCCAGTCGGAGTAGTTCAGCCAGTTGCTACGGCACAACCCGGTGATAGGTCAACTATGTCTTCTGAGGCTTGTGGAGATTGGATAGATTTACCAAGATCTTTCCAGTCCATTTCAGTGGTTCTACTTCAGAGGATCCCCAGGAGTATCTTGATAGCTGTCATGAGGTTCTTCGGAACATGGGTATATTGGAGACCAATGGGGTTAAATTGCTTGCTTTTCAGATGACTGGTTCCACCACGAATTGGTGGAGGGATTATTTGTTGACGAGACCGGCTGGGTCGCCTACTCTTACTTGGATCAGTTCTCTTATATCTTGTTAGATATGTTTCTACCTATCACCTTGAGAGAAGAGTGTTGCCGTCAGTTCGAGCGTCTCCAGCAAGGCAGCATGACTGCTACACAGTATCAGACCCGTTTTGTGGATCTGGCCCATCATGCTATTCTTCTGCTTCCTACTGAGAGGGAGAGAGGGTGAGGAGGTTTATTGAGGGACTTGATTAGCCTAGTAGATTGTAGATGGCTAAGGAGACTGGGACCGAGATGTTTTTCCAGCATACATCAATGTCGCCAGACGAGTCGAGATGGTTCTTGGACAGGGAGGTCAGAGATTAGACAAAAGACCTCGTCATTCTGGTGGATTCAGCGACGCCTCATCTGGAGGCAGGGGTACTTTTGGTAGAGGCTATCCTCCCAAATCGTTCCATTCAGCACTTCAGGCATCCCACAGTGCTTCAGGGAGTCGTGGTTCTTATGTGCCTCCTTCTGGACAGCCAGCCTATAGTGCACCACCAACTCTTATTAGTGTACATCCTATTCATAGTTATTAACGTGGTCAGCCGGCTCGTCTGGGTCAGTCTCAGTTTCAAAAGCCACAATATCAGGATGGATATGTGTCCACACCTATGGGGGATGCTATTATTCTAGATTGTGTATATCATTCATGTGTGATTACTATGGGGAGTCCTGAGAGCAGTGTAGACCTTCTACTCCTAGATATAGTGGATTTCGATGTTATATTGGGTATGGATTGGCTATCACCTTATCACACTGTCGCGCCCCTTTTTTTCCTCGCGGAAGATCGGGTTTATGACATTCTGACAACTCTTTTAAAGGAAGAGGGTTATATAAAAAGAAGAGTTGCCACCTAACGATTTTTAAGGTGCGTTAGGGCACCTAGAGTAATAAACTCATGAAACTAGTTTGCACAACCAGAGATTGGGTAAGAGCTTAAAATTATCCTGAGGGGAAGGTATTAGACACCCCTCAAGATCCACAAATGTGGTTCCCAGCCAAATAGTTATCGTGAATTCGTACAATTAACAAATAACAGGTAAATGGGGCTCAAGTAAGAGGGGATTTCAAACAAGTGTTCAAGTTACTGAATTATGGATAAAGAAAAGAACTAATATAACATTAAAAGTTGGGATATCCTAGGTTTAACCTAATATGGATCACATCAATGCAATACCCGATAGACACTCTTCAAAGAGGGGCTACACGCGGTATTAGCGCACCGGTCATCATATCCATATTCTACCCTTTCCAACCCGTAAAGGTGATTAAGCGCGTGTTTGGTCACAAGCTCTATTGCGTGCTATTACCCGTCCTATCCTATCAGTCCCGTAGGAGGCTAGGACTACTATCCTAAAAGGAAGTGCTAGGCTGACCCCCTAGGTTTAAAGGACAAGGTTCTAAGCGACAAACAACGACAATTAGGACTGTAGATAAGGGGAAAACAAATAAGAGCAGATATGAGGCCCAAGTATTCCTTCACAGATTATGCACATAATTAGCACGACTCAAACACAAGTAAAGGCCTTATTAACTTCAGAATCCTAAGGCATGTCATCTAGGCGAGAATGCAATAGTGAGGCAGCTTTACTACTGAATTCAGAAAAGGAATTTTATCAGTTTTTTACTTATTGATTTTAACCTGTTAATAGTCAAGCAGCATGTATAAAGGAATATACTTTCAGTTTTTAACCAGGTCTAGCACCTAAGGCTTGCCTAGGCGTGCCAATTACTACAAAAAGTAGTTCAAGTCGTACTGTTCTAAATGTCCAGATTTTAGGAAATAGTTACTGAACGTGGATGAGTCTGTTTTATCCATAATCAGGCCAGGATGTGCTTAAACGAATTACAAATGCAGTCCTAAGAAGCATGATATCTAATGCAAAGAAAATGCAGAGTGATGAAAGACCTAAACATGATATTCTGAATGAATGAGTTACGCATAGTTTCAAGATAGGCAATAATGACAGTTTTTAATCGTTGTTTACCTAAAGCAGGATCTCTACATATATAGCATGGTAAGATAGGATCGCAATTTGTGATAACACGTTCGTTCCAAGGCAGGATTTTAGATTACATTTCAGAATACATGGACAGAATCACATGGTAGCAATTTTGTTGTCATTATTAGCCCTATAGACATGATTTCTAAGCTTGATTTCAAAACAGGTAAACATGAGCAGGATATTGTTATAGCCACTTTTTTTTTTGTTGTCGTTATTCACCCTATAGACAGGATTTCTAAGCGTAATGAGATGCTGAATACAGTAAATGTTGAGTAACATGATATCAATGCATGGCATGCTTGGCATGTTGTACCTAGACATGGTTCTAATTAATACATAGGAAATATAAACCTGAGGCATGGTTGCTACCCATTAGCAGAGCTAACCTACGTAACTACCTTCCCCTTTTCACTATCCTTCCCCAAATATTAGTTTACAAATTATAACATGCCAGGAATTATGAATTACACAACCAAAGAAAAATAAGAAGTTACTTCTATAGGGAGCCTTCACGTAGGCCCAGATTCTCCAAACCTCAACGCCTTTAGTATTTTATAGCCTTTCGTAGTCCGGGGGTGTCAAATTTCCCTAAGGACCTCAGGGGCTACCGGGCAGTGCTCACACCCAGACATAGTAACCAAGAGTTAAACATGTGCAGTGTGGAAATACCAGCCTCAGTGAGTCAAAGTTCAGAAGGAACTCAAGAAGTTCCCAAAAGCAGTGCTCACACTGAGGGGGTGGAACTTAACAATCTAGGAGTGAAGTGAAGTGCTAGGGATGAGTTTGCAAAGGTTTTTGGAAGAGATTTAGTAGAAAAGCAGTTTAAACAAGAAATATTGATTCAAAAGAACTGAGTTTTGAAAACAAATAGTAGAAGACTTTTATCCAGTAAGATAGTTTGAAAATAGTAGGGCATCCAGAATAAACAACATTCCAATCTCAGGAACAACACATGTAGAACAAGAACTAAAATAAGTTTAGCAACCACAAACAGGGTACTGAGGAATTGGGGACAAGTATAGAGCATGTAAGTGTAAGCACACAGTGAGCAGAGTCATACATGGGTTTAGAGTCACAGAAGTCCTAAAGGATTCAAAGGTCTAAGGTACAGTAGGTATTTCAGAACTACCTAGAAAAAAGCAATCGTAAAGTACATGTTATACTACCACACAGAAGTTTAGACTAATAATCAAAGAAACATGATTGAATTAGAACCTAAATGGGGATATAAACATGTTGAGTCTAAGTAAAGGGAGCACATTTAGGGACATCCTAATAAACCATGAAACAGATAGATTAGTTGCAAGTTGAACAACAGAACCATAAGCAAAAACAAACTAAGAACATGATGAATTGAAGTAATAAAAGAATCATGTTGTTTTTGAGACTTGAATTGAAATCAGGACATACCAGTATAAGAGATAGTAAACACAGAATGAGCAAGAGAGATAGCACAATAGTTAGCCTTGGCTTGCAGCCGGCTAACCATTAGACAGTAGCAAGTAGCACAAGAGAAGTAGAGCAGAGATTTTAAGTATAAGAGATAGTTTTGAACCACAATGTGCGTCCTTTTTTATCAATGCGTAGATAGAGCATATATATAGTTGGAACTAGGTAAAAGGAATAAGGTCAAGAAATCATACTGCCCGGTAATTATGGGACTCAGAGAATCAATCAGTTGTAAGTACCCCTAGAATTAAGGGAATTATTCAAACGGCGAGTGGAAAATAAGGAAAGAAGGTAAAACAGTGTTCATGACAGGAAATTAAGCATCCCTTAATTGAAGGTAAAGAAAGTTACCATATAAGAGGACAATCTCAGACCAAATCAGGCAAGCAATTGAGGCTAGGTTCGAAATTATCAATTAAGGAAGCAATATCAATCATAGTAACAAATAAAGGTAGAAAAATAAGTTAGAGATTGGAAATCAGAAAAATATCTCATGAGAGATCAGCAGGCCTTTTCAAATCACAGTGAATCAGGGATTCAAGCAACTAGCAAATAAAATTTTTTATGTTTAATATGGAGAGACATATAATAAGTAAAGTAGTAAGTCGGGAAACAATTGAGTGTCAAAATAACACAGAATAAAGGATTCGAGGATGCATAACATTAGTTGAAGAGAATTAATCATGGAATAACATGGTCGTTAAGCAAGAACACAGAAACCCTAGTGTATGAAAATCAGGAATCATGTGAGTCAGGGAGATAAGAAGAACCAAAGACAAACAACATAGGGTAAAGGTCAATTAAACACATACGCAAACACACAGGTAAACCAGTAGATTTCAGGGTTTTAGGTCTAAAATTAAGGTTTTACATAGATACTAGTACGAATCAACAGAGTAGTCATGATACACACAAAGGAGACGAAGATTCATAAACTGTAACAGAAAAACTAGAAATTCAAGTTGTTCGTGACAATCAAGCACATATACTGACCAAACCACAAGGAAAAGGTTTCAATAATGAAAACGTGAGGGAAAATCATGAGATAGTGTTAAAAATCGACAAAGAAACCATTTTTAAAAAGGGTTTCAGAACCCTAGTTAAAAGTGAAGAACCGCTTAGGAAAAATAGAAAAACCTTTAAAGAAACATCATAATAACTTGTAATAGGCATAGATCTATTGTAGATCTAAATGAATCGGAAGTTTCAAACATTAGGGTTTTACAAGAAACCTCAGAGAAGATGAGAAGAACCTCGAACAACATTGGCTCGAGCCTCAGGGGTCATAAACTTTACTCGAAATCAAGCTTTGGAGGCTTGAAGTAAACAGGAAAACCATGGGCGTGAGTAGACAGGTCCTTGCCCTTTGAGGACCTTAGGGATGACAGTACCGGCATAAGAGAGTCATGAGAGCAGGGGGTGATGAAGCTTTCAAGGTCTCCGGCAAGGGGTGGCCGGAGAAGATGAAGAGACAGAAGTATCTAGAAGAAACTTAGAGAGAGAGAGATCAGAGTATAGAGATGAGAGACGGTGAGCAAATGAGAGGGGTTGGGGGGTTAGTTCGAATTAATTAAGGAAATAATGATCTGGGTCGTTGATCTAATTTGATCAACGGATCAGATTAATCCAGGGTTGGGCCGGGTATAGAATTGGTTTGGGCTGGGTATGGAATTGGGTTGTTAAATTCTGATGGGTTAAGTTAAAAATTAGGCTAGAATTTAAATGAGATGTGGCTAATTGTTAAATACCCATTAAAATTAGATAAATAATTAATAAAAATAGGTAATAATTGTATAAAGATGAAATTAATTCTATATAAATAAAACATAAGGTAATTAGTTAGTATAACGATATAAAAACGATCGATTATCTAATTAAAAATAGCATGAATACGCAATCAAGTTATAGTTACAAAAATTGTATAATTATAATTAAATAGTTCCTAATTGGTTAATTTGTGACATAGTTAAATCCTATTAGAATTAAATTGGATTACAAATAATATATTGAGTTGGGAAATATTTTGAAATTATTTATAATATAATTTATGAATAATTATGGAATACAAAAATACTAAATAAATAGAAAATGAGTTAATAAAAATACAAAAAATTATGGAAAAATACCATTCACATTAAAAAATGATTTTGAAGGTAACGTGTAGGTTTGAAAATAATTTTGATGAAAAATTGGGTATCAACAGCTGCCCCTCATTACCCGGGAAGGCTGAAAGAGTTGTCGGGTAAAGATATGATGGCCAATTTTGACCGAGTGGAAATAGTTTGGGAGGTTTAGGCCGCACCCTGGTCTCTGAGCTGCCTACATATCCCTGGTTTTACAGGAATTCGGCCGTATGTAGTTCAGGATTCATCGACGAGGTACACCGGTGAAGTTTACAAGGACAGACGCAAAATGCAAAGTTGGGCGAGCTAACAACTTATGGGGTATTTAGGGAAACTGGAGCGGGACCGCTCATGCCTGGATTGTTGTTGCTAGCTAGATTATCTGCAAATGAATAACAAGCATATATCGTGCGTAATTTAAACATGATGCAAATCCCCGTTGGACTATGAATGCTTTCATTGGACGATTAAGGATGACGTCTTTAGACCATGATGTCCTGGGCCATGAACTGCTTGATGCGGGATTCGCATGCCATGAAATGATATTCTCTGGCCATGAATATGGTGCCTCCGAACTATGATGCCTTTGAATAATGATATGCAAACTGATAAAAGGATCCTCGGGGCATGAAATGGTGTTCTCGGGCCATGAAGATGGTGCCTCCGAACGATGACGCCTTTGGATAGGTTGGCGATATTTCAGCCCATGAAAAATGCAGTAGTATGATGTTGACAAGACAGAGCTTAGTCTTGAAAATTGAAGGGTAGAGCTTATCCCGAAAGAAAAGTGAAGTAAATAATGCTTGAGACAGCGCTTAGTCTCAAAAAGTAAATTGGAGGCAGAGCTTAGCCTCAGAAGGCAGAAAAGTAGCCTTATGCAAGATGTAAATGCAGATGGAGACAGTGTTTAGTCTCGGAAGGCAGAATGGTAGCCTTATGCAAGATGTAAATGCAGATGGAGACAGTGTTTAGTCTCGGAAGGCAGAATGGTAGCCTTATGCAAGATGTAAATGCAGATGGAGATAGCGTTTAGTCTCGGAAGGAAGAAAGGTAGCCTTATGCAAGAGTGCAGATGCAGATGGAGACAACATTTAGTCTCCGAAGGATGAAAGGTAGCCTTATGCAAGAGTGCAGATGCAGATGGAGACAGAGTTTAGTCTTGGAAGGCAGAAAGGTAGCCTTATGCAATAGTGCAGATGAAGACGGAGACATCGTTTAGTCTCGGAAGTCAGAAAGGTAGCCTTATGCAAGATGGAAGGCAGAATAGTAGCCTTTACGCAGGAAATAAAACGACAGTAGGAGTTCTTAGGTGATGCTAAATTGCGGCACTGTGATTATTGTGAGCATTGTGATAATTGAAGCATCGTTTGTGTTGATAACAAATGTCGGCATGTGCGACGACCTTGAGAAGCGTGTCAATGCACGTCCTTCAGACGGATAGTATGTTTTGGGCTTTTGCGATCTTTGTGCCTGCATTCAAAGAAAAATCGTGAGTTTTGTAGGGGAAGGATAATTCACATTCGCGATGGTCTTACTTGACTCGTTCGCTGGATCATGATGATACTATCTGTATCATTGAGGCAGCGTTTTGCTAAGCAAGCTGTTTCAATAAATATGCATGATTTTGTAAAATTATAATATAAACATATAATCTAAAATAGTTTTAGATGAACCGACGACCGTGAGGCGGTTCGAGACATTGCAACCTCTCCTGCCACGGAATTTTGAGGGTCCTCTTCAAAATTCTGCCCTAGTTTGATAGGTGAACACTTTTGACTGTTGCTCGTGCGGCGATCGGATCCTCAAAATTCTGCCCCAGTTTCCAATTGTGGGGGGGGGGGGATGAGATTTTTATTGAATTGTGACCGAACCCATAGGGCTGCCTGCGTATCCCCTCTTAAACGGGAATCAGGTTAGGTGTAGTTAAATTTACATTGTTGATAAAAGCATAAAGAATTACACATAGTAGCGTTTGACTGCATCTGAATTGATTGGTTTTTGCCAGACTTCTCCATCCATTTCTGCAAGTATGCGTGCTCCTTCTGTCAGTACTCTCTGAACCATGTACGGACCCTGCCAGTTGGGAGAAAACTTCCCTTTGCCTTCGTCTTGATAAGGCTTTCTTTAGCACCAGCTTCCCTCGTGTGAACCGTCTCAGCTTGACTTTCTTGTTGAAAGCTCTGGTCATTCTGTTCTGATATAGCTGACCATGACAAACTGCATTCGTTATTTTTCCGTCTATGAGAGCTAGTTGCTCATAACGGTTCCTTACCCATTATGCGTCGCTGAGCTCAGCTTCTTGTATAATTCTCAGGGATGGAATTTCGACTTCAACATGAATAACAGCTTCTGTACCGTAGACCAGCATATAGGGAATTGCCCCGGTTTATGTGCGGACCGTGGTGCGATATCCCAATAAGGCGAATGATAACTTCTCATGCCATTGCTTGTGCCTTTCTATCATCTTCCTTAGTATCTTCTTGATGTTTTTGTTGGCAACCTCTACGGCTCCATTCATTTAAGGTCGATAGGCTGTGGAATTCTTGTGTTCGATCTTGAAAGTTTCACATATAGATTTCATTAAGTCACTATTGAGATTAGAACCATTATCGGTGATGACTGATTCTGGAACTCCGAACCAACAAACAATGTGGTCGCGGACAAAGTCGGCCACGACTTTCTTAGTAACTGCTTTGTAAGAGGATTTTTCGACCCATTTAGTAAAGTAATCAATGGCGACCAGAATGAACCTGTGTCCGTTGGAGGCGGCAAGTTCTATTGGTACAATGACATCCATGCCCAGGCGGCGAACGGCCATGGTGAACTTGTTGCATTAAGCTCACTCGGAGGTACCTTTATCATATCTCCATGTATCTGACAGCGGTGGCATTTTCGGACATACCGGATGCAGTCTGTTTCCATAGTCATCCAGAAGTAACCAGCTCGGAGTATCTTCTTTGCTAATACAAACCCGTTCATGTATGGGCCGCAAGTCCCAGCGTGAATTTCTTCTAGTAATTTTGATACTTCTTTTGCGTCGACACACCTTAATAACCCCAAATTGGGAGTCCTCCTATACAGGATTCCTCCGTTGTGAAATAAATTGTTAGACAATCTCCGAAGTGTGCGTTTCTGAGTGGCATTTGCAAACTTTGGGTATTCTCTTTTTTCCATGTACTCCTTGATATCATAGAACCAAGGATTTCCGTTCGCTTCTTCTTCGACGTGGGAACAGTAAGCTGGCTCTGTGGATCTTCACCGGAATAGGGTCAATGAAATTTTTGTCCGGATGCTGGATCATTGAGGACAAAGTAGCCAAAGCATCGGCGAACTCATTCTGGATTCTAGAGACATGCCGGAATTCTATCTTTGTGAACCTCTTTCTCAACTCCTGAACATGATGCAGATATGGTAGTATCTTGGAATTATTGGTTGCCCATTATCCTTGTACCTGATGTACCAGTAAGTCTGAGTCACCAATCACTAACATCTCCTAGACGTTCATGTCAATGGCCATGTTGAGCCCTAAGATGCAAGCCTCATATTCAGTCATGTTGTTGGTGCAGGGAAATCTGAGTTTGGAGGATACTAGGATAATGTTGGCCGGTCTCTAAACTTCTTGCTGAGGTAGTAAATGGCTTGCTCTTTTCTCCCTGTTTCATCATGTTGCCCAAGAACGCAACTGAAAGCTCCATCCAGTACGGCAAGGTAGAGTAGCAGGGGTCTACCTAGCTCAGGTGGTAGCAAGACCACCGGTGTTGACAAATACTCTTTGATTCTGTCGAAATCCTTTTGACAATCCTCGGTCCACTTAGTTGTGGCGTTCTTCTTCAGCATCTTGAAGATCAGCTCACAGATGACTGTAGATTGTGCTATGAATCGGCTGATGTAATTAAGCCTCCCCAAGAAGCTCATAACATCTTTCTTGTTCTTTGGCAGTGGTAATTCCTGGATGGCTTTGACCTTTGACGGATCCAATTCTATTCCCCGGCGGCTGACAATGAATCCCAGCAACTTCCCAACAGGAACCCCGAATGCACACTTCGCGGGGTTCAGCTTCAGATTGTATTTCCGCAACCTGTTGAAGAACTTCCTCAAATCCTCTATGTGGTCAGAAGCTTTCTTTGATTTGATAATGACGTCATCCACATATACCTCGATCTCCTTGTGAATCATGTCATGGAATATGGTGGTCATAGCCCTCATGTAGGTGGCCCCTGCATTCTTTAAGCCAAACGACATCATCTTGTAACAGTACACTCCCTAGGGCATAATAAACACCATTTTCTCAGAATCTTCTTCATCCATCCAAATTTGATGATAACCAGCGAAGCAATCCACAAATGACTGTAATTCATGCTTGGCGCAATTGTCAATTAGAATGTGTATATTTGGCAAGGGGAAGTCATCTTTAGGACTGGCCCGATTGAGATCCCGGTAGGCGACACAGACTCTGACCTTCTCGTCTTTCTTTGGCACAGGTACAATGTTGGCTAACCATGTCGGGTATTCAACCACCCGGAGGACATTGGCGTTGATATGCTTGGTAACTTTTTCTTTGATTTTCAAACTCATGTCAGGTTTGAACTTTCTGAGCATTTGTTTTACCGGCGAGCATGTTGGATTGGTTAGCAACTTGTGAGCCACAATGGACGTACTTAGACCAGTCATGTCGTCATACGACCAGGCAAGTATGTCTTCATACTCCTTTAGAAACTCTGTGTATTCTTTCTTTTTGGACGGTGACAAGTGAATGCTGATCCGTGTTTCCTTGACGTTTTCTGAATCTCCCAAGTTTATAACCTCAGTCTCATCCAGGTTGGACTTAGGCCTGTCTTCGAAGTTTTGACCTCTTTAACTATCTCATCGGGTATATCTTCTTAATCTGAATCAATGTCCGTTTGCTGCATCGTCTAGTTGCACGTCACAGTCATCGGTTCATCAAGACAAGTAATAGTAATGTTGTATAGATAAAGTAATGAGAAAATGCTTTGATAAATTGAATAACTGTTTTGAACATTGAAGATCTTATTGCAGGAGTTGGAAATGCAGAAAAAGGAAAAATCATTTACTAAATAAAACAATAAGTAATGCTTGTTTTTAGCCTTGCTACCCCGAGGCTCGTCGGGCTTTGGTCGTCCTAATAGACCAGTTCTTGAGGGACGTCCCCTTGCCTATGGCCTGTATGGAAGGTCCTTTGGATCTTATGTGATAGACGGATGATGCCAGAATGCACAAGCTAACCTTTGGGGAGGGAAATAATAAAAGAAAAGAAACAAAAACAAAAGGTAGCCAAGTCAGTGAGGATTATGAAAAATATTGCAGTATTTAAACACGTAATGCGGGAATGTAAAGCGTGTCCTAAATTGGGGACCTCTTTGTGCCCGAGGTAGGCCTATCGACAAGTTGATTTGGAGAACATAAGATGATAAATGCCTCATTTTATTGATAAGAAAATAGACAAATCTCAAAACGACACTAAATAAACAGGAAGTAAAGGTCACTAATGGCCATTGGCCTTATTACATTGATAAAGTAAAAGAAAGACATTCCTATCTACTTGGTCCCAGAAGGACCTTTCCCAGACTCGACATTCTTGCTTCCCTTGAACAGCTTCCCCAGCTCGCGGAGTCCTAGCAGTAGGTATGCTCTGGCTAGATGTTCTTGACGAGCATTTTGTCGCTAGAATGTAAAGATCTTCCCACCAACTCAACAGTCTTGGGTGGATATTGGAGACCATGCCGAATCTGGGGACTTCGTGCCTCATATTTCTGCAAAGTAAATAAGGTTAGGCCCTTACCCCCACCAGACTCGACTATTTAACATCAATAATAAGCAGGAAGCACTTAGTTCTCCAAATAAATGCATAGAACGTGATGATGTCCGTTTGGGTTTAGGGAAACCCGGTGGACTTTGGACAAGGCTATCTTAAAGGCTATTGTGCAGACAACACGTTAGCCTGGCTAGGTTTGACCATGATTCATGCAACAATATAACGGAGTAAGGTTTCTATGGGGTTTTAGACTGGTACCCTTGAGCGGACAACTCAAGGGGGAAGGCACAGAACTGTCGACTGTACCGCTGATCGACTAGTTTTACCGCAAATACGCCTTTCCGAATTTAAGGGGTAATAATATAGGAAGAGAGCAACCACTTATTAAAAGCGTTGCTATAGTATTTTGTTTGGCATGAGTGGAGTATGAATGTTAAGCATGATAAGCAATAAATAAGCATTTAAACAGATAGTCATGTATTTGCACGTTAAGAAAAAACGGTAAATACAACAGTTATGATTGAAAGTAGTTACAAAAGAAAACAAAGAGACATGTTAGTTTCTCTTTGTGAAAAAAATACTTAAAAGAAGTAAACAATTAAGTGCGCGTAATAGGGAAGAGGAAAGGGTGCAAGAATTAAACAAGTTAAAGGTACAAATTCACGGAACGATTTGTAATGGTAAAAGCCTAGGTATAATCCCCAGCAGAGTCGCCATGTTGTTGCGCCCCTTTTTTTCCTTGCGGAAGATCGGGTTTATGACATTCTAAAAACTCTTTTAAAGGAAGAGGGTTATTGAAAGAGAAGAATTGTCACCTAATGATTTTTAAGGTGCGTTAGGTCACCTAGATTAATTAACTCATGAAACTAGTTTGCATCACCAGAAATAGGGTAAGGGCAAGAAATTATCCCGATGGGAAGGTATTAGGCACCCCTCAAGATCCACAAATGTGGTTCCCGGCCAAATAGTTTTTGTGAATTCGTTCAATTAACAAATAACAGGTAAATAGGGCTCAAGTAAGAGGGGATTTCAAACAAGTGTTCAAGTTACTGAATTTTGGGGAAAGAAAAAAACTAATATAACATTAAAAGGAGGGATATCCTAGGTTTAACCTAATATGGATCACATCAATGCAATACCCGATAGACACTCCTCAAAGAGGGGCTACACGTGGTATTAGCGCACCGGTCATCATATCCCTATTCTACCCTTTCCCGCCCGTAAAGGTAATTAAAGCGTGTGTTTGGTCACGAGCTCTATTGCATGTTATTACCCGTCCCGTCCTATCAATCCCGTAGGAGGCTAGGACTACTATCCTAAAAGGAAGTGCTAGGCTGACCCCCTAGATTTAAAGGACAAGATTCTAAGCGACAAACAACGACAATTAGGACTGCAGATAAGGGGAAAACAAATAAGAGCAGATACGAGGCCCAAGTATTCCTCCACAGATTATGCACATAATTAGCACGAATCAAACACAGGTAAAGGCCTTATTAACTTCAGAATCCTAAGGCATGGCATCTAGGCGAGAATGCAATAGTGAGGCAGTTTTACTACTGAATTCAGAGAAGGAATTTTATCAGTTTCTTACTTACTGATTTTAACCTGTTAATAGTCAAGCAGCATGTATAAAGGAATATACTTTCAGTTTTTAAACAGGTTTAGCACCTAAGGCTTGCCTAAGCGTGCCAATTACTACAGAAAGTTGTTCAAGTCGTACTGTTCTAAATGTCCAAATTTTAGGAAATAGTTACTGAACGTGGATGAGTCTGTTTTATCCATAATCAGGCCAGGATGTGCTTAAACGAATTACAAATGCAGTCTTAAGAAGCATGATATCTAATGCAAAGAAAATGCAGAGTGATCCAAGACCTAAACATGATATTCTGAATGCATGAGTTACGCATAGTTTCGAGACAGGCAAGAATGACAGTTTTTAATCGTTATTTACCTAAAGCAGGATCTCTACGTATATAGCATGGTAAGATAGAATCGCAATTTTTGATAACACGTTTGTTCCAAGGCAGGATTTTAGATTACATTTCAGAATACATGGACAGAATCACATGGTAGCAATTTTGTTGTCATTATTAGCCCTATAGATAGGATTTCTAAGCGTGATTCCAAAACAGGTAAACATGAGCAGGATATTGTGATAGCTATTTCTTTTTTGTCGTTATTCACTTTATAGACAAGATTTCTAAGCGTAATAAGATGCTAAATACAGTAAATGCTGAGTAACATGATATCCATGGCATGCTTGGCATGTTGTACCTAGACATGGTTCTAATGCACACATAGGAAATATAAACCTGAGGCATGGTTGATACCCATTAGCAGAGCTAACCTATGTAAATACCTTCCCCTTTTCACTATCCATCCCCAAATATTCGTTTACAAATTATTACAGGCTAGGAATTATGAATTACATAACCAAAGAAAAATAAGAAGGTACTTCTATAGGGAGCCTTCACTTAAGCCCAAATTCTCCAAACATCAACGCCTTTAGTGTTTCATAGCCTTTCGTAGTCCGGGGGTATCAAAGTTCCCTAAGGACCTCAAGGGCTCCCGGGCAGTGCTCACACCCAAACATAATAACCAAGAGTTAAACATGTGCAGTGTGGAAATACCAGCCTCAGTGAGTCAAAGTTCAGAGGGAACTCAAGAAGTTCCTAAAAGTAGTGCTCACACTGAAGGGGTGGAACTTAAGAATCTAGGAGTTAAGTGAAGTGCTAGGGAAGAGTTTGAAAAGGTTTTTGGAAGAGATTTAGTAGGAAAACAGTTTAAACAAGAAAGACTGATTAAAAAGAGCTGAGTTTTGAAAACAAACAGTAGACGACTTTTATCCAGTAAGATAGTTTGAAAATAGTAAGGCAGCCAGAACAAACAACATTCCAATCTCAGGAACAACACATGTAGAACAAGAACTACGATAAGTTTAGCAACCACAAACAGGGTAATGAGGAATTGGGGACAAGTATAGAGCATGTAAGTGTAAGCACACATTGAGCAGAGTCATACATGGGTTCAGAGTCACGAAGTCCTAAGTGATTCAAAGGTCTAAGGTACAGTAGGTATTTCAGAACTACCCAGAACAAAGCAATCATAAAGTACAGGTTATACTACCACACAAAAGTTTAGACTAATAATCAAAGAAACATGATTGAATTAGAACCTAAAGGGGGATATAAACATGTTGAGTCTAAGAAAAGGGAACATATTCAGGGACATACTAATAAACCATGAAACATATAGATTAGTTGCAAATGAACAACAGAACCATAAGCAAGAACAAACTAAGAACATGATGAATTGAAGTAATAAAAGAATCATGTTGTTTTTGAGACTTGAATTGAAATCAGGTCAAACAAGTATAAGAGATAGTAAACACAGAATGATCAAGAGAGATAGCACAATAGTTAGCCTTGGCTTGCAGCTGCCTAACAATTAGACAGTAGCAAGTAGCACAAGAGAAGTAGAGCAAAGATTTTAAGTGTAAGAGATAGTTTTGAACCACAGTGTGCATCCTTTTTTATCAATGCGTAGATAGAGCATATATATAGTTGGAACTAGGTAAAAGGAATAAGGTAAAGAAATCAGACTACCCAGTAATTATGGGACTCAGAGAATCAATCAGTTGTAAGTATCCTTAGAATTAAGGGAATTGTTCAAACGGCGAGTGTCAAATAAGGAAAGAAGGTAAAATAGTGTTCATGAACGGCAATTAAGCATCCCTTAATTGAAGGTTGCACTCAAACGGCTAGTAGGTAAGTACAATTAAAGAAAGTTACCATATAAGAGGACAATCTCAGACCAACTCAGGCAAGCAATTGAGGCTAGGTTCGAAATTATCAATTAAGGAGCCAATATCAATCATAGTAACAAATCAACGTAGGAAAAATAAGTTAGAGATTGAAAATCAGAAAAATATCTCATGAGAGATCAGTACACCTTTTCAAATCACAGTGAATCAGGGATTCAAGCAACTAACAAATAGAAATTTTTATGTATGATATGGAGAGCCATATAATAAGTAAAGTAGTAAGTCAGGAAAAAATTGAGTGTCAAAATAACACAGAATCAAAGATTCGAGTATGCACAACATTAGTTGAAGAGAATTAACCATGGAATAAAATGGTCGTTAAGCAAGAACACAGAAACCCTAGTGTATGAAAATCAGGAATCATGTGAGTCAGGGAGATAAGAAGAACCAAAGACAAACAACATAGGGTAAAGGTCAATTAAACACATACGCAAACACACAGGTAAACCAGTTGTTTTCAGGGGTTTAGGTCTAAAATTAAGGTTTTACATAGATACTAGTACGAATCAACAGAGTAGTCATGATACACACAAAGGAGACGAAGATTCATAAACCATAATAGGAAAACTAGAAATTCAAGTTATTCGTGACAATCAAGCACATATACTGACCAAACCACAAGGAAAAGGTTTCAGTAATGAAAACGTGAGGGAAAATCATGAGATAGTGTTAAAATCGACAAAGAAACCATTTTTAAAAATGGTTTCGAAACCCTAGTTAAAAGTGAAGAACCGCTTAGGAAAAATAGAAAAACCTTTAAAGAAACATCATAATAACTTGTAATAGGCATTGATCTATTGTAGATCTAAAAAAAATCAGAAGTTTCAAACATTAGGGTTTTACAGAAAACCTCAGAGAAGATGAGAAGAACCTCGAACAGCACTGGCTCGAGCCTCAAGGGTCATAAACCTTACTCGAAATCAAGCTTTGGAGGCTTGAAGTAAACAGCAAAACCATGAGTGTGAGTAGATAGGTCCTTTCCCTTTGAGGACCTTAGGGATGACAGTACCGGCATAAGAGAGAGCCATGAGAGCAGGGGGTGATGAAGATTTCAAGGTCTCCGGCGAGGCCGGAGAAGATTAAGAGAGTCATCGAAAGCTGAAGAGACAAAAGTCTCTAGAAGAGACTTAGAGAGAGAGAGATCATAGTAGAGAGATGAGAGACGGTGAGCAAATGAGAGGGGTTGGGGGGGTTAGTTCGAATTAATTAAGAAAATATTATCTGGGCCGTTGATCTAATTTGATCAACGGCTCAGATTGATCCGAGGTTGGAGCGGGTGTGGAATTAGTTTGGGCTGGTTATGGAATTGGGTTGTTAAATTCTGATGGGTTGGGTTAAAATTAGGCTAGAATTTAAATAAAATATGGCTAATTATTGAATACCCATTAAAATTAGATAAATAATTAATAAAAATAGGTAATAATTGTATAAAGATGAAATTGATGCTATAAAAATGAAATTAAGGTAATTATCTAGTATAACTATATAAAAACGATCGATTATCGAATTAAAAATAGCATGAATGCGCAATCAGGCCATAGTTGCAAAAATTATATAATTATAATTAAATAGTGCCTAATTGGTTAATTTGTGACATAGTTAAATCCTATTAGAATTAAATTAGATTAAAAATAATATATTGAGCTGGGAAATATTTTGAAATTATTTATAATATAATTTATGAATAATTATGGAATACAAAAATACTAAATAAATATAAAATGAGTTGATAAAAATACGAAAAATTGTGGAAAAATACCATTCACATTAAAAATGATTTTGAAGGTGACATGTAGGTTTGAAAATAATTTTGAGAAAAAATTAGGTATCAACACACGCTATTTTGGACTGTCACGCTAAGACAATAACATCAAACTTGTCGGGGTTGCCTCGATTAGAGTAAAAAGGGACTCCTGGCCATTCTACCAGCATGATTATTTCTTATGTGAAGGCTCGAAGTGTGGTCGAAAAGTTGTGTTTGGCCTATTTGGTTTATGTTCGTGATTCTAGTGCGGAGGTTCCTTTTATGGATTATGTGCCTGTTGTTCGTGAGTTTCCAGAGGTATTTCCTGCAGACCTGTCGGGGATGCCACCCGACAAGGATATTGACTTTTGTATTGATTTGTCTCCGGGCACTAAACCCATTTCCATTCTACTATACCGTATGGCCCCACCAGAGTTTAAAGAAGTGAAGGAACAGTTGTAGGATTTTCTGGATAAGGGCTTCATTAGACTTAGTGTCTCGCCCTTGGGTACACCAGTTTTGTCTGTGAAGAAGAAGGATGGGTGTGTGAGGATGTGTATAGATTATTGGTAGTTGAACAATGTCACCATCAAGAACAAGTATCCATTGCCGAGGAATGATGATTTATTTGGTCAGCTTCAGGTTGCCAAGCTGTTTTCAAAGATTGATTTGATATCTAGCTTCCATCAGTTGAGGATTAGGGAATCCGATGTCCTTAAGACAACTTTTCGGACGCGATATGGGCACTATGAGTTTCTGGTGATTTCCTTTGGGTTGACAATGCCCCAACAACATTTATGGATTTGATGAACCGAGTGTTCAATCCTTATTTGGGTTCCTTGTGATTGTGTTTATCGATGACATCTTTATATACTCCCGCAACCGGGAGGAGCATAAGCAGAACCTTAGGACAGTGCTCCAGACTCTAAGGGACAATCAATTGTATGCTAAATTATCAAAGTTTGAGTTTTTGTTGGATTCAGTCGCTTTCTTAGGCCACGTTGTATGAGCAGAGGGCATTCAGGTAGATCCTAATAAGATTGAGGCAGTCAAGAATTGGCCTAGGCCCACTTCAGCCACGGAGAACGAGAGCTTCTTGGGTTAGTGGGTTATTACCGTCGATTTGTAGAGGGGTTTTCATCTATAACAACCCTGTTGACCAGGTTGACCCAGAAGGGTGCCCCGTTCAGATGGTCAGATGAGTGTGAGGCGAGCTTTCAAAAGCTCAAGAAATCTTTGACTACAGCGTCGGTGTTGGTGTTACCATCAGGTTCAGGATCTTACACGGTATATTATGATTCCTACCGTGTTGGGCTCGAAGCCGTATTGATGCAACATGGTAGGGTGATTGCATATGCGTCTCGACAGTGTAAGGTTCATGAGAAAAATTACCCCGTCCATGATTTAGAGTTGACAGCCATTGTTCATGCGCTGAAGATTTGGAGGCACTATCTAAATGGCGTGTTGTGTGAGGTTTTTACGGATCATCGTAGCCTTCGGTATTTGTTCAAGCAAAAGGATCTCAATTTGAGGCAGATGAGGTGGTTAGAGCTATTGAAAGACTATGATATCACCATCTTATACCATCCCGGGAAGGCCAATGTGGTGAGCGAGGCATTGAGTAGGAAGGTAGTGAGTTTGGGCAGCCTTGCATTCATTCCAGTCACTAGAGGCTGCTTGCATCATATGTTCAGACTTTGGCTAATCAGTCGGTGAGGTTGGATATTTCAGAGCCCAGTCGTGTTCTATCTTGCACAGTCGCTCGGTCTTCCTTGTTTGAGCGTATCATAGATCAGCAGTATAATGACCCTCATTTGTTGGTCCTTAGGGACACAGTGCGGCACAGTGGTGCCAAGAACTTTACTATTGGAGATGATAGAGTTTAGAGGATGCATAGTCACGTGTGTGTGACTAATGTTAACGGGCTTCGTGAGTTGATTCTT
This sequence comes from Nicotiana undulata, assembly GCA_005239495.1. Taxonomy (NCBI): domain Eukaryota; kingdom Viridiplantae; phylum Streptophyta; class Magnoliopsida; order Solanales; family Solanaceae; genus Nicotiana; species Nicotiana undulata. The sequence continues at coordinate 137,244 of ML285250.1, forward strand.
GAGGAGGCCCACAGTTCTCGGTATTCTATTCACCCAGGCGCTGCCAAGATGTACCAGGACCTGCGACAACATTAATTATGGAGGAGGACGAAGAAGGATATAGTTGCTTATGTAGCTCGATGCCTGAAGCATGTGAAGTACGAGCATCAGAGACCTAGTGGTTTGCTTCAGCAGATAGAGATTCCTAAGTGGAAGTGGGAGCATATCACTATGGACTTTGTTGTTGGACTCTCACGGACTCAGATGAAGTTTGATGCCGTTTGGATCATTGTGGATAGGCTGAGTAAGTCAGCATACTTCATTCTTGTGGCAGTTACCTATTCTTCTTAGTTGTTGTAGAGATTTATATTCGGGATATCGTCCGTCTTCATGGTGTGCTCGTGTCTATCATTTCTGACCAAGGTACGCAGTTTAGCTCACACTTTGGAGGGCAGTTCAGCATGAGTTGGGCACGCGGGTTGAGTTGAGCACAATATTTCATCCTCAGACGGACGGACAGTCTGAGCGTACTATTCAGATCTTGGAGGATATGCTCCGCGCTTGTGTTATATATTTCGAAGGATTGTGGGATCAGTTCTTTCCTCTTTCATAGTTCGCCTACAATAACAGCTACCAGTCGAGCATTCAGATGGCACTCTATGAGGCATTATATGGTAGACGTTGTCGGTCGCCAGTTGGGTGGTTTGAGTCGGGAGAGGCTCGGTTGTTGGGTACTGATCCAGTACAGGAGGCCTTGGACAAGTTCAAGATTATACAGGATTGACTTCAAACATCTCAGTCCAGGAAAAATAGTTATGTCGACCGTAGAGTTCCTGATGTGGCATTCATGGTCGGGGAGAGGGTGTTGCTGCGGGTGTCACCCATGAAGGGTGTCACAAGTTTTGGAAAGAAGGGCAAGTTGAGACCTAGGCGTATCGGGCCTTTTGAGATTCTTGATAGAGTAGGAGAGGTGTATTATAGTCTTGCGTTGTCTCCCGAGTTATCACCAGTTCATCTAGTGTTTCATGTGTCCATGCTCCAGAAGTATCATGGTGACTCGTCCCACGTGTTAGATTTCAGCTTTGTCTAGTTGGACAAAGACTTGACCTATGAGGAGGAGTCTGTGGCTATTCTAGCCCAGCAAGTTCGTCAGTTGAGATCAAAGAGTTATCCTTCAGTTCGAGTGCATTGGAGAGGACAGCCCACTGAGGCAGCTACTTGGGAGTCCGAGTCAAACATGCGGAGTAGATATCCCCACTTATTCACTAGTTCGGGTACTTTTCTCTGTCTGTTCGAGGACAAAACAATTGTTTTAGAGGTGGAGAATGCGATGACCCAAAAGGTCATCTTATGTTTTAGAACTCAATTCTACGCTCTTTAGCCTTAAAAATCCCATTTTTACCCTTCTTGATTTACGTGCGCAGTCCGGCGTATTTTCACAAAGCTTTTATGTTGAAAGTTGATGAAAAATAATAATTTTTGCCTTAAAGGTTGATTTTAGTTTACTTCGGTCAATGTCTTGAGTAAACAGACCCGGATCTGTATTTTGACAGTCACGGTGGGTGCATAATAAAATATGGGACCTGGGCGTATGCCCAGAATCGAATTCTGAGGTCCCTAGCTCGAGATATGAATTTTTGTTAAAAATTGAAAGATTGAAAATCTAATGATTTTAAGAATTTGGTTAATGTTTGATCTTGTTGGTATCGGGCCCGTATTTTTGTTCCGAAGCCCGGTACAGGTCCAAAATAATATTTATACCTTATCTGTGAAATTTGGTGAGAAATGGAATTGATTTGATGAAATTCGGACGTCCGGTTTTGAAAATAGGAATTTTAAAGTGTTCTTGAGAATTTCATGTGATTTGGTGCTAAATTTGTAGTTCTAGATGTTATTATAGAGATTTGATCGCACGAGAAAGTTCGTATGATGTATTTAGACTTGCGTGCATATTTGGTTTGGAGCCCCGACGGCTCGGGTGAGTTTCGGATAGGCTACGGATTTGAATCTTAGGAAATTGCTGGTGTTTTGCAGTTCTTGTTGCAGGCCTCTGATCTCGCAATTGCGAGATCAGGCTTCACATTTGCGACCATTGTTGGGTTCGCATTTGCGAGCTACTCATCGCAAATGCGAAAAGTAGTTGGGCCAAGCAGTTCTCGCATTTGAAAAGTTGGTCAAGGGAAGAGGTTCTTCACATTTGCGAAGAAGGGGCTCGCAATTTCGATCCCAGTTTCACATTTGTGACAGAAGCATAAATGCGATAGGTTCACATTTGCGATATCTTCCTCGCATTTGCAAGCTTCGCAATTGTGAAGCTCAGGTCGCAAATGCGACATTTGCAGCTGTGTAAAAATGCATTTATACGAAATTTTTAATTCATTCTTCAAATTTTCAAAACCTAAAACACAAGAGGAGATTTTCCAAAGACTTTTTCTTCCCCCAATCATAGGTAAGTGATTCTAAACTAGTTTCTTTCAATCCTTCACTTCATTTTGCAAGATTTCAACCTAGAATATAAGGTTTTTATGGTGGAATTGGGAAGTTTTTTGTAGAAACTAGGGATTTTGAAATTTGGGGATTTAGACCTCAATTTAAGGCCGGATTCAAAAACCAACTGTATATTCAGGCTCGGGGGTGAATGGGTAAACGTGTTTTGGTTCGAATTTCGGGTTTGGACCAAGCGGGCCAGGGTATTGTCTTTTTCAAAAATTACCTAATTTGAATTCCTTGCAATCCTTGGTAGTTCCTAAGGCTTAAATTGAATCGTTTGGTTTGTAATTTTCTATATTCTATTGGTCTGGAGGTTTGTGTGAAGGAAAAAGTAGTAATTAAGCATTGAGTGGCTTGTGGAGCGGGGTAAGTGTTGTGTCTAACCTTGACTTGAGGGAATTAGGAACCCTCAGACCATGTGATTATGTGAACTCCATGTGAGTGGCGTATATGCGAGGTGATGAGTACTTATACGTCGCCGAATTATCTATTTTCCCCGACTTACTACTTTCCTTTAACTGTTTGCTTCCCTGTCTTAACTGTTATATGCTCTAAATGCTTTCCATGCTTAACTACTACGTGTTGATAAACATCTTCTTCTGTTAACTATGTTAGCTCTTTACATAAGTCCCCTAATCCCTGCTATTTGCTTTATTTGACTTGTTTTCACCTTTTAATTGTAAATTAATGGATTGGTCTCAATGTGTAGTATTATTTGTGTAAATATTACATTGATCAAGGTTCCCTTTTCTTGGTTCAGTTCGGTATTTATTTATCGTAAAGGACTTGTCATTTAGACTGTTGATTGATTGTGTACATTGAGTTTTTGGTACTGATATGGTGGGATCGGGCTGCACACCGCAGCAGGAGGAATAAGGGAGGATTGATATGGTGGAATAAGGGTGAACGTGTTTATACGGTGGGATCGGGTTGCACGCCGCAACAAGTGAAATAAGGGTTAATTATGATATTGATATTGATATATGGTGGGATCGGGTTGCGCACCGCAACATATATATAATATTTACTATTATTGTTATTGTTACGGTAGAATAAGGGAGGATTTTGTGTTGTCTGGTGGGATCGGGTTGCACGCCTCACCAAAACTATATGTTTCTATTTCCTGATTTGTGTTGCTTTCCGGTATTTCTTTCATTATTTGATATAGTAAGGTTTCGTATTTCTGGATGACATTGGTTCACTCTAGAGGTTGTGCTTATCATTTCAGTTGGTTGTTTGGTTATGTTCAATATTTCTATTATTCTGTCACTTTATATATTGCGTTCAGGTTTTAGTATAGGTGCCATGCCTTAGCCTCGTCACTACCTCGTTGAGGTTAGGCTCGGCATTTACCAGTACATGGGGTCGGTTGTACTGATACTGAACTATGCACATTGTGCAGATTTTGGTAACGGTCCCAGCGGCAGTCATTAGCGAGCTCGGATCAGATATTTTTGGAGACTTGAGGTACGGTTGTTCAGCGCCCGCAGCTCCTGGAGTCCCCATACTCTTTTCTTTTAGTTGTACAACTTCATTCAGACAACTTTATACTTATTTCAAACCTTTATGTGTATTACTTTAGAAGCTCGTTGACTTGTGACATCAGATTCAGGGAAATATAATAGATGATTGGTTGTTTAATTTCCGCATTTGTACTTAGAACATATCTGTTATTTTAGTTCATTATTAATGTTATTGTTTAAACTGCTAAAAGAAGTAAAAGTGATCTATTATTGTCTTGCCTAGCAAGTGAAATGTTAGGCGCCATCACGATCTCGATGGTGGAAATTCCGGGTTGTGACAGGACAACCGTAAAGTTTAGGTGTGTAAATGATTTTCCAGGACAAGTTGAATGGGGTCTTTATACATCTCTTTAATTAATGCAGTAAAAATGTACGAACTCTAGTATAATGTATTAGAATTTAAACATTTAGAAGATAAACATATAGTAGAAATTACGCCTACATCTTGCAATATCCATATTTTTATCTCATTACGACTTATGATGTACTTACCAAATGATTGGTTTAATGCTAAAGAATAACATTAATCTTATTTTTCTTGGTTGAACCTATAACTTGGCTTATAGTCTGGTAAACACATAGTTTTATTGGGGTGATCTGAAAATGCAGAAGTCTTAATTCATTTTTTTTTTTTGTGTAAATAAGATTTTATTACCAAAGGCATTATGTATAGTCAATACAAAGGAAAAAACCTACATATACGCAATTGTAGGGTATACTTCTCACAACTAACATCTACTTTCCAAAGTTACTAGCAAGTCTTGTCTTCTGAGATCCCCTATAGAAATATTTCATGTATAATTCTTCTGATGATACTTTTAGGATCAACTTGTTTATTTTGAAAGACTCTCTGATTTCTCTTAATCCAAAGGTGATAAACACATGCAGCCACAGTCACTCTAAAGATCTCCGTGCTTGAACTTATTCCTTTTGCATTATCTTTAGCATATCTCAATTCATCTGGCAAAATCATCGTTGTTCTATCAATTCTTTGCCATTTCAAGAGCTTGTTCCACACCGGTGCACATACATCACATTGAAAAAAGAGGGGGGGATATACTTTCTAGTTGAGAAGCAGACATAGGACATGTTTGATTATAAAACATCCCCCAATGCATCAACCCATCTTTGGTGGGCAATCTACCAAGAGCTGTCAATCTTCAGATGAATACCCATTTTGAAGATCCAAGATTATTGCAGACTATTTTCCTCCACTAAACCTTACGAAAATCACCCCTCACCAGCAAATATATCTTCTTAATAGGGAAGGTTTCCATACCTTGTAAATCTTCTTCTATAATCCCAGCTTGCTAAAGGTGACTCTGTGATAAGTAGGGATTTAAACCTATTATTTGCTCTCTTTTACTTGTGTTTTGGGCCACAAATGCGTGAAGGTATTCCCGGAAACTAATGTAATATTCTTGCTTGCAGGAATTATTCAAAATGAGTCATAATCAACTCATAAAGGAGTCAAAACTTGAACAAAAACCAAGACTGGGCCAAAAGAGCTGAAACACAGACCGCACAAATATTGTGCAGCCGCGATAGCCACAACGCGGTTGCAATCACTATTTTGAGGTCCGAAAAAAGAAGATTCAGAGAGGTGGATTTTTGGGCTAAAAGATGAACGCAGTCCGCACCAGAAAGGTGTGGCCGCAAAAGTACATGTTCGGCTGTGATTGGAATTACACGTATCGCGATTGCTGAGGTTCAGAGAGCTTACATTTTAAGCAACAACAAGAAATGTGGTCCACAAAACTCAGCTCAACCCAGATGCAGATTTGAAGAACGCAGACCGCGATCAGAATTACCCGGCTGCGAAAGTAAGAGTGCGGTCGCGATCATAATTACACGACCGCATAACCTCCGCAGGGGTATTTCTGTCCGAAAATTTCAGCATAGTATAAATAAAACTTTTTGTCATTTTTAGGTTAAGTTGTGTATTAATTGAGCAGGTGAGATGGTTGTAGCTTCCGTTTTGGGAAATTTTGTACAAGATTCATCTTACAACATTAGATTTTCATCTTTTAATCTAGTATTATAAATTTTATCTTCTTTCATCTTTGATTTCTGTTATTTCCATGAGTAGCTAGACCCATAGCTAGGGTTGTGACCCAACCCTAGTGTGGTATTTAATGGGTATTGAGGTTTAGGGCTTGAATGTGTATAGGTTAGTAATATTTAGCCTATTTCGTGCTAGAATTATAGAATTAGTGATTGCAAACACTGATTCATGCCTTTATGACTTAGTCTCTCTTGAGAAAGAGGGACCAAGTCTAGGAAAACTAGGCTAACAAGGAAATAGGGTGAACTCAAAAAATTAATATCCGCAATAAAAGGGTTAAACCTAGAGATAGTAATACCCGACTTGAGCTAATATCACTTGAACTGCATGAATACCCATTTAGATTTGAGAAAGCCAAATTGGGCAAAAGCACTCAAATTACCGAGAGGTATATAGTGAGTACTTTGGTGTGATAGCTATATAATGACCCTAACTAAATCAAGCTTGCCCTAGATTCCTGCTACCCGTTAGATATCCACATTGGCGGAAGTCACTACCCTAGTCCTTTTAAACACTTGAAAATAAACAACAAAAATGTTGTACTTAGCTTTAATCATTGCATACAATAGAATAGAATTAGAAGTAGAATCAAAACCAAAATGTGTTGAAGTGTAATTAAGAACAAAACACGCATCTAGACTTAGATATAAACTTAATTCCAAATCAATTAACTCCCTGTGGATTCGATCCCGAACTTGTTGGGTAAAACTGCATCGACCATCCTCGCTACTCAATAATAGTGTAGGCTTGGACTCGATCAATTTTTGGTGCGTTGTGGGGGAGTTAGACAGTCCTAGATATATATATCTAAGTAGTTTTTTATTTTGTTTTTCTTTCCTTCCATTTTTATGATTTTGTGTGTCAATTGCTTTTAGGTACCAAATGGCTCTTAACGAGGCCCTCAGACATATTCCACAGGGGGAGGAGGTAGATGAAAATGAAGTGGATGAGGTTCATCTTGAACCTCAAGTGCAAAGGAGAGGCCGCCAGCCTAATGACAATATTCCAAACCCTCCCCCACCTCCTTCAAGGGCAGCACATTGGGTGTTGCCCTACGAAAGCTATGCGAGTGCAATAGTCCTGCCCCGGATTCGGGCGGGAAACTTTCAGATAACCAATGTCATGCTTACTCTATTGGAACATAGGGGTTTCTTCGCCGGAGCTCCACATGAGAACGACTATAAGCATCTCAAAGGTTTTGTTGACACGTGTCGAGGGAGAAAGCAGACAAATATATCTGAGGACGCTTTGAGGTTAAGGCTTTTCCCTTTCTCACTTAGAGGGAAGGCTTTGGATTAACTTTAGAGGTTACCCAACCATTCCATACACACTTGGGATGAGTTGGCTAAGAAGTTCATAACAAAGTTCTTTTCTCCAGGACATATGGCGACTTTGAGATATGAGATCCTAGCTTTTAAGCAAAAGCCAAATGAACTGTTACATGAGATTTGGGAGAGGTACCGGATAATGGTAAAAGAATGCCCCTACAACGATATGACTGAAGCGATGATCCAGCAAACCTTTTATAGGGGTATCAATACAACTAATCAGTGTATGGTGAATCAGCTCGCTAGGGGTGATTTCATGAAAGTGTCATATACTGATGCTTGTGACATATTAGATGAGATGGCAGGCACCTCTTCTACTTGGCAAAGTAGAGCCAACGTTCCTCCTCAGGGTGACCCTAATGTTATTCTCCTTCACAAGGAACTTTACGATCATGGACAAGCCATAGCAGAGTTGACAACCACCATGAATTAGTTGGCAAAGGCTCAGCTTCAGCAGGTTCAGTTGCTAAAACAAGTGAATGCCATTGAAGAAGTGAACTTGATGGTTAACAAGAGGAGACAAAGAGGTCAACAGGTTAAACACAATCCAGATCAATTTGAGAAAAATGGTAGTGGTTACAACCAAGATGACTCTTATGATGATCAAAGTGAAGAGGTTCAATATGTGAGCAATTACCAAGGTCAAGAGAGCAATGCTGCAAACCAACAATAGTGGAGATCACAGGGAAAAAATCAAAACTGGAGAAACCAAGGAAAGCAAGGGAATTGGAATAGTGGTAATAACAACAATCAAAGCAACTGAGGTAACAACAATCAAAATTGGGGAGGAAATAATAATAGCAATCGGGGTGGCAACAATAATAGTAACTGGGGAGGCAATAGCAACCAAGAGGGTTGGAACAACAACAATCAAGGAAATCGGGAACAGGCTTTCAAAGGCCCCCGATGTATCAACAACCCGCCTCCATATCCGTCACAAGGGCAAAGTTCTTCAAGCAATGAGATAGGACGGATAGAAATAATTTTCAAACAAATAATGAAAGAAATGCCGACTCCGATGCACAAATAGCCTCCCACAACACTTCTATCTGCAACTTGGAAGTCCAAATGGGTAAAATTTCTCAAGCCTTAAATACACGCCCTAACGGGGCACTACGAAGTGATACGGTGGTGAACCCAAATGGCGGGAACAACACGGGGCATGCTATGGAGGTGACTACAAGAAGTGGTAGAGGTGGAGTTGCTAGTACCTCTAATCTAAGAAGGATTGTGAATGATGATGCAATAGTGCAAGAAGATGATGAGACGCGTCATGATGTTCGAGCAAATGATGAGTATGTGAATCATGAAGTGAGGATAGACATTGATGAAAATGTAGAGGAGACACAAGAGGATGTGAACCCTTATAGGGAACATGTGATAGACATACCGGAAATGGTAGTGCCCAAAGCCAAGGCTCCTTTGCCTAGGCCTCCTCAGCAAAAGAAGAGAAACAATTTAAGAAATTCATTGATATGACAAAATGTTTGTCCATAAATGTGCCTTTGGTTGAAGCTCTAAAACAAATGCCGGGATATGACAAGTTCATGAAGGACTTGGAAACAAAGAAGAGGTCAGTGAACTGCGAGACGATCAAAATGACACATCAAGTGATTGCCATTTTGCACTCCATGGATCCAAAGCTAGAATACCCCAGTGCATTAACAATTCCGTGCACTATTGGTAGCACCAATTTTGCCAAAGCCTTATGTGATTTGGGAGAGAGCATCAATTTGATGCCATATTCTATGTTCAAGACATTGGGGATTGGGCAACCAAGACCTACTTCCATGAGGTTGCAAATGGAGGACCGGAAAATGAAGAGGCCATTGGGGATAATTGATGATGTGCTAGATCGGGTCGACAAGTTCTTACTTCCCGTAGATTTTGTGATACTCGATTGTGAGGTTGATTATGAGGTGCCAATCATATTGGGGAGACCTTTCCTAGCGAGGAAGGACTTAGTTGATGTGGAAGCTAGGGAGCTCACCTTTCGGGTGGGTGATGAAAAAGTTGTGTTCCACGTGTGCAAGTCAATGAGGCTTCCTAATAGCAACGAAGTGTGCTCGTTAGTGGATCTTGTGATTGAGGTGATTGTTGATGACACAAGTGCTATGATTAATGTGGAAGACCCTTAGGAAGATGTGTTGTTGAATCATGATGAGGATGAGAAGGAAGTCTTGGTAGAATCTGCAAATTCTTTGCAAGGAGTAGGATCCTACACATATGGGCCCCGAAAACTTTTCTTGGACCTTGAGAACCGGAAGACTCCACCAACAAATCCCTCAATTGAGGAGCCACCAACATTGGAGTTGAAGCCCTTGCCTTCACACCTTAGGTATGAGTTATTAGTCTGTTGTTCCACATTACCTGTTATTCTTTCCTCGTGCTTAACTAACGTGCAGGTAGATTCCACCCTTGCGGTGCTTCAAAGGAGGAAGAAGGCAATAGGTTGGACATTGGCGGATATTCGAGGTATAAGCCTTGATTTTTGCATGCACAAAATCATATTGGAAGAAGATGCCAAACCCTCAGTGGAACATCAAAGGAGGTTGAATGAGGCCATGCAAGAGGAAGTCAAGGTAGAGATTATGAAGTGGCTAGATACAGGGGTTGTGTACCCCATTTCTTATAGTTCATCGACTTCACCGGTACAATGTGTCGCAAAGAAAAGGGGCATAACAGTGATCACAAATGATATAAATGAATTGATCCCCACAAGAACTGTCACCGGTTGGAGGGTATGCATGGATTATAGGAAGTTGAACAAAGTGACCCGGAAAGACCATTTCCCGTTGCCATTTCTTGACAAAATATTGGATAGACTTGTCGGACGTAACTTATTATTGCTTTTTTTATGGGTATTCCGGATATAACCAGATTCTTATTGAACCTAAAGACCAAGAGAAAAACACATTCACTTGTTCGTATGGAACATTTGCATTCTCAAGGATGCCGTTTGGTTTGTGTAATGCATCGACTACTTTTCAGCGGTGTATGCTAGCAATATTCACAGATATGATGGAGGAATTCCTCGAGGTGTTCATGGATAATTTCAGTGTTGTGGGGGATTCCTTTGAAGAGTGTTTGGATAATCTTGATAAAGTATTGGCCCGTTGTAAAGAGACCAACTTAGTACTTAATTGGGAAAAAATCAACTTTATGGTCGAGTAGGGTATTGTCCTCGGCCATAAAATCTCAAAGAACGACATTGAAGTGGACAAAGAAAAAAAATGAAATGATATAAAAACTCCCTCCCCTACTTCCTGGTCATGCGAGGTTTTACCGTAGGTTCATCAAGGATTTTTCAAAAGTGGTGAACCCCTTGTGCAAGTTGTTAGAAAAAGATGCCAAGTTTGTGTTCAATGATGATTGTATGAAAGCGTTTGAGCTACTCAAGTATAGGTTGACTACCACTCCCATCATTACCGCACCCAATTGATGCTTACCATTTGAGCTCATTTGCGATGCTAGCGACGTTGCGGTAGGAGCGGTATTGGGGAAAAGAATCAACATGATATTTCATCTGGTCTATTATGCAAGAAAGACAATGAACGACGCCCAAGTCAACTATACGATGATCGAGAAAGAGCTATTAGCCATTGTCTTGACCATGGAAAAGTTCCGCCCGTACCTCATGGGTGCCAAAGTGATTGTGCACACCGATCATGTGGCACTTTCTTATTTGATGACTAAAAAGGAATCTAAGGCTTGGTTGATGCGGTGGGTTCTTCTTCTATAAGAGTTTGACCTTGAAATCATAGACCACAAAGGGAGTGAGAATCAAGTGACGGACCACTTGTCTCGTTTGTAAGAGGAGGGGAGGCCCCATGATGGTCTCGAGATCAATGATTCATTTCCGGATGAACAACTCCTTTCCATGTATTTGACCAGGATGCTTTGGTTTGCCGATGTGGCCAACTTTATTTTGAGAGTAATGGTCCCGAATGAGTTCTCTTCAAACCAAAGGAATAAACTCAAACATGACAGCTTATATTATTATTCGGACGAGCCATATCTTTTCAGAATTTGCACTGATGGTGTTATCCGGAGATGTGTTCTAGAAGAAGAGCAATTGAGTATTCTTGAAGATTTCCATTCCTCGCCCTATGGCGGTCACCATGGTGGGGAGAGAACTTCTACAAAGGTCCTAATTTGTGGATTCTATCGGCCTACCTTGTACAAAGACGCTAGCGAGCTTGTTAGGCATTGTGATGAGTGCTAAAGAGCCGGTGGAATTTCCAAGAAGAATGAAATGCCTCTCACCACCATCTTTGAGATTGATATTTTTGATGTGTGGGGCATCGACTTTATGGTTCCATTTGTGATTTCATGTGGGAACACTTATATTCTTGTTGTTGTGGATTACGTTTCCAAATAGGTTGAAGCTGTGGCTTTGCCCAACAATGAGGCACGAAGTGTGGTGGCTTTCTTGAAGAAAAACATATTCACAAAGTTCGACACACCAAGGGTTATCATTAGTGATAGGGGTTCTCATTTTTTCAATAAAGCCTTTGACACTTTACTCTCCAAGTATGGTGTCACTCATAAGGTGTCAACCCCTATCACCCCCAAGAAAGTGGACAGGTTGAGGTCTTCAACAGGGAGATCAAGAGCATTCTATCAAAGACTGTCAATGCAAACTGGACTGATTGGTCAAGGAAACTTGACGATGTTTTATAGGCCTATAGAACAACTTACAAGACTCCAATTGGAATGTCTCCGTACCGGTTGGTATTTGGGAAAGCATGTCATCTTTCGGTGGAATTAGAGCACAAGGCCATGTTGGCGCTGAAAAAATTGAACCTTGAATGAGATGTAGCTGCCAATCTCCGGGTAGAGCAACTAGATGAACTTGATGAGTTCTGGTTCCATGCTTAATCCGGTCCGTCCTTGTATAAAGACAAAATAAAGTATTTACACGATAAGTGTATTCGGAACAAAGAATTCAAATAGGGTGACTTGGATCTTCTATTCAACTCTCGGTTACGAATATTTCCGGGAAAGCTCAAGTCAAAGTGGAGTGGTCCTTTTGAAGGGGTACATGTGACTCCTTTCGGTGCTCTAGATTTGAAAAACAAGAATGGTGAGGTCTTTAGAGTCAATGGGCACTGAGTGAAGCACTACATTGGCAAGATTGATGATAGCCACATTGTGTCATTGAATCCATCTCAAATGATGATGGTAACATGCATCGTGTCGCGACGTTAAATCAGGCTCTTCTTGGGAGGCAACCCATGTATTTTTCTTTCTTTTGATTTTTCTTCTTAGATTAGGAATTATTTTGGACTAACTGGTTGTGAAGTGTATATAGGAATTGGTTTTGCAGTTCAGGAAATTGACAAGGAAAAATTTGGCTAAGTGGTGAACGTTCGCAGACCGTGCCCAAAATTACGCGAACTGCCCAAGCACTTCGCGGGCGCACGATTCTGTGCGCGGACGCGTAGCTGAAATGGGCAAAATGCCAACTCTCTGAAGTTGTCCTGTCAAAATTCCTTAAGAGTTCGCGACTACGTTCAAATTTTTGCGGACCACACAAATTGTACGGCCGCAGCCAGTGTTTCGCGGACCGCGCCCGTGCATCTGAGGCTTAGCTACAAAATGGTAAAGAGTGCGGACCGCAACAAACTTTTGCATCCTCTCTCAGGTAAGTCGGTGGGGTCAAGTATAAATAGACGTTTTTTCAAATTTTCACACTTTACGAACCCTAACCTCTAAAACACACCTAAAACATTGTGCACCTTTCCTTGCTTACAATCTCATCCCATTCTCATCAAGTATAGATTTCCTACCACTTTTTACAACTAGTATGTTGATATCAATGATTTGATTTTATCTTTTTCTTTTCTTTTCTTTTCTCATTGTTTTAATTTTCCTTTATAGTTAAGGTTAGATTCATGACAAAATGTCACAATAATGCTTAATCTTTGCTTTAACAAATATGGGTAGTGTTTGTCTGAAAATGGGGGCTGGGGTTAGTAACTTTGCATGTTTAATTGCTATAATTATTGGGCAATTAGTGAAAACCCTAGTTTTAAGTGTTCATCAGTGCCGACTTAATTTGAATTTCGCGGTCGCGCACATTTTTGTGCAGTCCGTGATAGGGTATGCGGCCACGATCAAAACTACGTGGTCCGCGATACCATAGCTTCAAGGCATTGATAGTTGATTAGATTTCACGGCCACGGTCACTTTTGTGCGGCGCGATTGGTCTTTCACGGCCGCATTCAATTTTGTGCGCTCCGTGTAATAGAACTTCAAAGAGTCAATAATTTGCTTTCGCAGCCGCACCCAAAATTATGTGGTCCGCGATGGGTCTTTCGCGGCCGCACTTATTTTTGTGCGGTCCGCAGTTGATCAACTACAGAGATCCAGTAGTCTAAGCCTTGCATCTTCGCTATCGCATTCATTTTTTGCGTTCCGCGATGGGTAGTTCGCGGACGCACTCATTTTTGTGCGGTCCCGCTGACCTGTTCTGAGAAGCATTGTTTTTCATTTCATTTGTGATGTTTAAACACATGTTGAACCCCAATTCTAACTAATTTTCACTACTTGTGTGTTGCAGAAAATGGTGCTTTCTTGTGGTAGAGGAGACACTTCAAAAGGGAGGGAAAAATCCTCCCGAGGCCGGGGTAAAGGAAAGCAGACCTTACCCTTAGTAGTCCAAAGGGTAGTAGGCAAAAAGGCTACCCTCGTTAGACCTCCTCCAGAATCCTCGGACACAAGTGAATACTTCCCATCCAGGGAGACTTCTGAGGGGGAATCTGCACAACCCTAACCGGAGGCTCAATCAAACCATTCCGATTGGTCAATGAACCTACCTCCTCTTCTGGGTCGTCTGATGGCTCAGAGAGAGGTAGTGAGGCATCGGAACCATCTTCCCCACCTACTATAACTCCTGCCTCAACAGCTTCCCCAATAAATGTAGATGATAATGACGAGGTCTCGGATGACGGGGAAGGGGGTGATACTAATGTGGGAGGACTGACTAGGTCAAGAAAGCCCGAGGTGTGGGTTTACAGATTCGTGAGTGAGAAGGCCTATGCAAAATTCCGGGGATGGTAGCCTCAAAGGCCACTCAGACTTAAGCGACAGTTCATAACAAGAGACCTACTTCCCCACAATCCAAATGTCCTAAAGAAATTTAGCAGAGAAAGGATGGAATTACTTCACCGGAAAAGTGGTGGATGCAAATGAATACCTTGTCAAGGAGTTCTATGCTAATGTTGCCCACATAAAAAAGGGTACCACTGTGACAAAGGTCTGGAACTTGAAGATCTGGTTTGATGGACATACTCTAAACAAATATTTTGGATTTGAGGATGTGGAGGCAGTGCAGTACTTGGAGAAACTGGCCTTGGATGAAGCAGCTCGTCCATGGATAGCATAGATATTAGCTATTCCAGGGACAACACTGGCATGGCTCACGACTGGAGTTCCAATAGTCAAAAACACCCTTAGCTTTGAAGCCAAAGGGTGGTCACCATTTGTGTGCAGCCGGCTTGACCCTTGCCAGCATGATAATGTTCTTCCACTAACCTGGGCAATCTTGATAGCATCCATCATGGCGTGGTATCCAATTAATGTGGGGAACCTTATGTCCTACCACATCTCCAAGGTTGTTGACAGAGAAGAAAGATCATATCCCTACCCCAACTTCATCACTGAGTATGTCGAGGACCAAGGGGTAGAGAAAAGGCAGTTTGACATGAAGATGAAGGCTAAAAAGCCTTTCTCCTAGTACCACCTCCAAGGAGCAAACAACCCTAAGGCAAAGGGTAAAGCCATTACCTCCACTAGCCAGTCTGAAGAGCCAAGGGTAGTGGCCATCGGGTCAGAGCCTTCCACAACAACTGGTTCTTCAGATGCCATGCCTCCTACTTCATCAAGGCCATCCATCTCAGTGCCATTATATGTGCCTTCATTTTCCACCTACCCTCAGACTGCACTGCGGGTTTCACAAACACTATTCAGCCTTAACAACTGGATGCAGGCAGCTACGACAAAGCTGACTGTCCTATCTAGTGCAGTAGCTGCATAGTCTTCAGCCCCATCACAACTTCAAAAACCTCCATTAGTGGAGGATTCATTGAAGGAGCTTCTGGGAAACTAGAAGAAGATCCTAGACAACCAGAAGAAGATCCTGGAGACTCTTGATGCACATGGTAATTTTATCAAGGATCTGTGCAAGCAGGTGAAGAAGATGAGGAAGACTCAGGGCCTCAAAGGAGCCAGTGGAGAAGCTGAAAAAGGAGTCAGAGAAGATTGCCTCTGATGAAGATATCTTAGTGGACATGCTTATGGAGGAGACATCCCCAGCAGCACAGGCAGCAGAGCATGAGGCATCAGATGCAGCAGCTGGCCAGTCTGAGGAGCCAGATGTCACTACACATACTACCGAGGAGATGATCCAGATGCTCAGCAACCCCGTAGTCCCCCAGTCAAAGGATGTGGAGATCCATTTAGAGGGCATGGAGGGAGCTGCTGATCCTATGCAGTCTGAGAACCCCACTCATGTTCCTGACCCGATGCAGACAGAGACCACATAGGGAGTTCTCTTTAATCTCTACCTTTCCCTGATCTTATTTTGTTATTATCATTTAGGAAAATGCTATTTTTTATTTTGGGGGTGGGGGGTTCCATTTTGATTTGTGATGACATTTGGTATGTAATAACTATGATACTATTTTTCTTTTTCTTTATTTATCGTTATTTTCACTTTTGGTATGTATATAATTTTACCATT
>ML285254.1:0-119161 GCA_005239495.1 Nicotiana undulata
TATATATATATATATATATATATATATTTCATGGTCCACGCCTTTTATTTTTCACTTTTTTGAGTGATTTGGCGTTTGTACTTTCTAATATTTGTCAACATTTGTCTTTTCACTAAGATCAAATCTAAAAGGGCCAATTACAATAACAATAATAATATACCGAATGAATTCACACAAATGAAATCTAGGGAGAGTAGTGAGTACGTAGACCTTATTCTTACCTTGTAAATATAGAGAAACTGTTTCCGCTAAACCATCAGGTCAAGCAAAAAAAATCTAAAACGGATGTTTAGTTTAAACTGTATTACCTAGCCATCAGAACCTTATTAAAAACACCATTCACACGTAACATTATTTTTGCCTTTTGTTACAATATGTTCTCATTCTTGCAATAGAATATTGAACCCATTTATATTTGAGAGAGATAAAAGATTTTACCTCAAATTGCGTGATGAGTAGGAAGTACTTACCATAGTAATTAGCAATGTATTTGGTATAAAAGATCAATATAAGGTGTCGAAAACTCATTCAACGGGATGAGAATAAATGGCGCTTTTTATCTTGAAAGAAATAACTAAATTAAAGAAAATTTCAAACGTAATGAAAATGAGTGTTTATTTTTGTCATGACTTTGGCGTAAAGCTTTCTCCTCTCTTCTCTAATTTAACGAACTTAGACAAGACAAAAAATGAATATTCTTGGGCTAAGTAGGTCATGACCGAGGAAAGTCGACTTGTTAGTCATACCTTGGTTTGTGGTCCTTTAATGAACATTAACTATCCGTTTTTCTTTTATTGGTTTAGCCGACCCAAGACGAAAATATTTTACCACCACCAATAAAACCACACTTTATAAATCGATGTTATTTGGCATTCATCAAATTAAATTAAAGTACGTATGCGAAAATTACTAAATATGGGAGAAAATGGAGTTTTAAAAAGAAAAGAAGGGAGAATTATTACAAAAATCTTGGAGGTATATGCATTTTGCATATTCCCCTTTGGAGAATTTCTTTGAAAAATTTCATTCCTTAATATGTATGCGCGAGATGGATAGGTAAATTATGTTGAGGAATTTTCAGTAATCACTATTATTTTAATTATTAATTTTCTATAGCAACAAATACATAGTTATTTCCTATAGTTACTATTCAGTTGTTACGGTAGTATATTCGCTGTATTCACGTTGTTGTATTCATAAATACAATAACAAAAAGCGCCTAAAAATCAGGTAGTCCAACTGTACGTGTATGTATTCATATGTATTCGCACCATGTATTCATGAATACAACATCAAAAAACGCCTAAAATCAAGGCAGTCCGGCTGTACGCACATGTACTCATATGTGTTTGCACTGCTGTATTCAAGAATCCAGCAGTAAAAAGCGCATAAAATCAGGGCAGTGCAGCTGTATGCGCGTGTATTGACATGTATTTGCGCCAGTGGCGAAGACAGAAATGTTTTCAAGGGTGTTCAAGCTTGAAAGAACTAAAATAAAATTTCCGACAAAGGGTGTTCAATATATACGTTATACATTTAAAATCAGTATTTTACTTATATACACAATGTAATTTTTCGTAATATTTCGGTAAAGGGTGGCTTCGCCCCTGATTTGCGCCATATATTCATAAATATAGTAACGATAATCACCTTAAAATAGGTATGTCCAGCTATCTAAGAGAGAGTAAAAACAGAAATAGTGTATTTCATGCCTCAATGGTATATATATCATAAATGCTTATTTTGCTATAAAATTTAAAAGATAGTTATAAAAAATAATATTTTAAAATGATTTTAATTTATAATAAATAGAGTGTAAGTAAAATTTCCAATTATGTTACTGAATTTTCTTTAAAGAAATATTCAATTATCTTGGTTGGGTTGAAGACTTGAAGGTGGCCGATGGGCAACGGAGCCCATGTGTTTGAAATCCAATAAGCTGAAGCACGTGCCAGATGCTCCACTACGTCGATCTTCCTTCATGATTTGAGGGTCCATAGACTGTGACCTGAATTAGGAGTAATTTCAATTGATATTATGATGATACTAATAAGTTTAGGCTCCAAATATTAAATGATTAACTACGTACGGCTAGGATTATCTTTCGTAATTATAACCAGATTTTTTTAAAGGGAGAGAGGGACCTTTAAGTTGTTGATTTCACTGTGGCTAGTCATTTCACTTGTCCAAAATCCAAGCATATATGTAGTATGTTTTAGGTAATGATGCTGTAATTCTTGGTTATTGCTTAATTACCTTCTCAAAATTAGGAAACTAGTTGGGCTAGCTGTCAAGTGCAAAGCCAAACTTAAGGAACTTCTTTCCTTTCATTCTTTTGAGTGGATTGTCGGGTAGTAAGTTAGTAATCATAGTGTTAAGTGCATAATACAAGTTGTCAAGTTCACATTCTATTATATACATGGTCGGCTCTAAGGCGTCAGGCCGTTGCCTTAGCCCCCAAATTTATTTTAAACTATTATTATTATTATTATTATAAATAAAAGTGTTACAATATATTTTTTTGTTACTTGAATGAGATTATTTTATACCAATAATTAATTTCATAAGTAATAATTTTCTTCACTCATTAATTGGTATCTCTCCTTCACTTTTTAATTTTAATTTCATCTTTTTCATATAGGATAAGTTATATACAACAAAAATAATAATAAATTTCTTTTATAATCTTCTCTAAAATTCATGCGCACAAAACATTGACCGGTTTCCTTTGAGTGTTTTTCAATATATTATAGTATTAGGTTATTTACAATATATTTTAGATATTCACTTAAAAGTGCTACTTATTAGAATGATCTACAATTATCGTTTAAATTAATTAAAAGGAGCAAATATTTCTGACATTATCAATGCTCAAAACATAAATTATTATGTTATGTACGTTCATTCCTTTTTTCTTGTTTGTGATTATAGCAAATCAAAATTTTCACTTTGAGTTGGTGACCTCAACACCTTTATTCTTTTTTTTTTTTAAATCGCTAGTGTTTGTCTTAAATGATTAATTTGTTGTTTAAAAAGTAATTTTTTTTTGTTAGTGTACAAGTTTTGTAAAATAAATTTAAGGGTCTCTTAATATGGTTTCTTCTTATGCTACGAGATCCATTGAGTCGCGCCTGATTATATATTAATGCCTGAATACCAATTAGAATTAGGGCTAACTATTTATATAAATTCTCCTTATATCCGTTCAACTTTTTGGATCCTCCAAGTTTTTTGACTTGACATTGGAACAATGTTTGCCGGGAGTTTCAACCCCTCCACTACTTTAAAGTAAACCATCTTAGTCAAGTTTTGTCGAACATATCACAATACGGGGCCTTCTCAAGCTAAATATCATGAAAAAACTTTTCTGATCAATCTAGTCTTTTTTTCTAAAGTAATACTCATGACTATCTATTGTTTGATTCCTCCCTCATTAGGTCCCCATGCATCCTATTTAAAATGAGTGAGAGATTGATAATATTGAGTTTGAGAAAGAGAATTTGATAAGTTCATATTGTTGGGAATACTATTAATCATGCGATTTAGATGTAGTATTGTATTTTTTATTCTTTATGATATAATTGTTTATTTAACTTATCAATTTAATAAAGTATATTTTTAAATAGATCATTGTTATATGTGTGTCTTTTAGATATGTAGTAGACGATTTAGTGTAAAGAGACTTAGCTCATGCATAAAAGATTAAATTATCGGTTCTCATAATTAATAAACTATGTTCACAATCGAAGATATTATTTAGCAAAATATCTTGATGATTGTAGCACACAATTATAATATAATTTATCTTGATTATGAGAGTGATTTTACTCTGACTTCTTATGCTAGTATACTTAGTGTATATTGCACGGACCAAATAGAGAAAAGATATTTTTGTACTGAATATATATAAAATATTTTCTCTAATTCATTGAATGAGCTTATACTCCTAATCTTGATATAATTATTATGATCAATATGATTTATTTATGTTTTGATTTATCAAAAGGTACAAGTCTATTAAGAGTTAATGGATGCCTAATAGATTGAACAGTAACGAATAACTTGTGAAATAATAATTAGTTAGATAGAATCCATGACTTGACTTGGTTATGAGTTTGATGATACGCCTTTATGTAAGTTTATAAGTTTTCATGAGAAAATTCAATCGGTGAATTTTGTATCTGTCACATGAAATAGTTTAAGCGGAATTATAAAGTATTTAATTAGTTGATTAAATTAAATTATCAATGATTAATTTAATTAACTGATATTTCTGTATGGGTCGAAATTGTCACGCCCCGAACTTGAGGAGGCGTGGCTGGCACCTGGTGCCTGGCCCGAGCGAACCACTCTGCAACTCTTTTTTCTTCTTCTTTGTAACTATCATGGGCTATAAGGTACAAGTACAAGTGAGAAAACACTGTATCAATGAACCATCTTAGTTGAACACCTACTACTTCATTTTCCATAATGCTTTCACCTTCACTATTTGAACAAGAATCAGAATCTTCCATCAGTACTATTGAAGAAGCACCAATATACTTTCTGCAAAAGCTTCTTTCTTTTATAATAAAAATCCGCCTTTCAAATAAACTCAATTCGTTTAAAGCCTTAAATATCAGGTTGAAAGAAGACGTTTTTGGTAATAACCCGAAACCCATGAAATAAAAACTAAAGCTTGAGCACCCAAATAATCATACAGAGGAAAGGTTATCCCAACTCTAGAGCTACAATTGTGGAATTTGATTGGGATTGGGATACTATACTGGAGTAATTAAAATTTTGTTGCCTATTGAAGAAGGTAGGGGACACCATGTAAGCAAATGCAAATAGGAGAATTAATTATGTAAACCTGCTAGAAATAGAATTTTTTTAGAAACCTTGACCTATACATTGAACAATCTGTATCATAAGCATGGTGAGGGAAAACGTAACTAACCTTAATGGAAGAAAGCATTAATTCCAGAACTTAATTCACTTAATCTCATAAGAAACAATGCGTGCACGGATTCCACCACCTCCTTAACATAAGGATATAGTCGGCAATTTGTTGCCCCCCATTTCCTAATCCCACGTGGATTATTTCCCCTTCCCTAACAATTATTCTACTCACTTAAAAATCCATAATTACTTAAAACACTACTCACTTTTAACACACTTTATATAATTTACTATGATGATCATGGGGTACCACATAAAATATACACTATTATTTTATTAAAATATCCATATAAAAATACATATATTTCTCAACTTTTAATTTTCCTAATCTCATATAAAAAGTAAAAAATTCCGTACGCTTAATTCTTAAAATGATAAAAAGATAACCTTCTTTTTTTTTGTGCGAAAATAATTTCTATCTTTACAATAAAGAAAATCTCATAAGCTTTCTTATATTATGAGTATAATTTACCATATCCCAAAATAGTAATAAAAGCAACTACTCAAAATTATACTTATAAAACTATTACTAAAATACTCCACTTAAAAGAAAATATCACACTAACATAATATCTAACGGTATCAAGAGGTGGTAAACTTACGGGGTCTTATAATAACATAGTCACAAATCCTCTATAACCTCCTAATAGACATAATTCCTTCGAACTCATGTGGATTTACTACGACACATCCTAATGCTAAGGTATGTGATGTAACAGAAATCTGACCAAACGAGAGTCTACGTGAAGAGGAATGACGAAGAGCCAATTAGGCCGAAGTCGTGTTCATGCATCACTATAGCGAAAACCATCTCGGCCACAACTGAGATCATGTACTCCAAATACTCGTACGACGAAGTGGATGTTGCGGCATTTCAGAGGGTCTACCAGTAGTACAGAAACGACGTAGGTACCCCGGTTAATGACCGTAGGGTAAATGAAAACACCTGGTATATATACTAAGTGAGAGAGTGAAGGGGGGGGGGGGGAATTTGTTAGTAAACTGTATTTGAAAATAATTTTGGAGATAATAAAATAATATTCAAACATAAATGTAAACGAAATAAAACCAATTCGAGCCCGCTGAATTCACAGTGTTTCCTTAAGGAATTTTATCCCCTCCTAGTACCCAAGGTTATGGATTATTTCCTCTCAGGATAGAACGAATTACACACTGGTGTAGTGGTACTTCAAACCCTAGTGTTTCAGCGAACACAAAGTTCGATAGCAAATCACAATCACTGTTGCTTTCTTTGAAGTTAAAATATGCAGAGAAAGGAGGAGAACTCAGAAAATTCGTATTGAATATCTGAGAGAATGGACTTGTAATTATAGCCAAAGTTGGGCTAAAATCTGAAGAGGTGCAACTCTTCAGAATGGTTGTTTTTTGCAAAACGACCATAGAATAAATGCCATAACATAAATGGCTATTTACTCAACAATAAAGAGGGAAAATTGAAGAGGGTAGTTAATTTTCTGTCACAAAAATAAAAAACTAAAAATTGGATAACTGAATTGGATTTAATATTAATATTTATTTTAATATTAATATTTTGTTATTAAACAATATTTAATAAAATTTATGTTAATATTATTATTAACAAATAAATTTGGTCCAAAAAATTAATCAATCGATCGATCATTTGACCAAATCCAAATTTAAATCGAAATCCAAATTCGAAGCCGAGCCGAGCGAGCGAGCGACGACGACGGCGACGGCGGCGCGAGACTTGCCTTCTTCTCAACTCTTTATGAGCTAGAAGAAGAGCACTTTCTTATATACCCATCAAAAATCTTTTCCTCTTCCCATATGGGACAATCAAGGTGGAAAACTCAAATATTACTCAAATATTTCATTTTTTCCTTCCATTTCTCATTCACCCTATTTTAAGCATTAATAGCTTAAAAACCCAACAATCCCCCACATGAATGGGGAATGGCTATATCACGGAAGTATGCATGAAAAATTGTGTGATTCGCAAGCAAGGATTAATTGCATCTGGATAAGTAGGTTTCCCTTTGAACTTTCTGTAGTGAACTTATGTCGGATATACTCGATCAATCGGTAGATTTGATATCTTTGAACCGTCGAACTTTGGTGTATACCTAGACAACCACAAGTCACACAACCAACCCTTAACTGTCTTTGGTTCTTTTCACAAAAATGGAGACGAACCGGGATAACGTCCGATCTTGTTTTTGGATTGAGTAGAAAAGGGATATATGAATTGTTGTGTTCGTTTCAGCTATGAACACCGCCTGGTTTCATAAGTTCATAGAGAATTGGCCTTGAAAAATTCTCCTTGAAGCGACTAACACTTCACACTTACATAGGTGATTCCTAAACGTGTCATCCCGTAGATACACTATTTGATATACCCCGTACCAAATTTAGAAATTATTAAAAAGCCTTAATGCTTTATCCTTGGTACTGAACATTGTCTCATCACGAGAATTGACCAAAAGTTTAGTTGACAATGTTGAACCATCATCAATGACTTTGTTTGATCTCCTTGAACCTAGATGTTGGGATCTCCAGTCTTCTAGGTAGAGTTACCGCCACTATGACTTGTTCTCGGCCACAGTCTCATTCCCCTTGATGATTTCTCAACTACCTGTCTAGTTAGGCCTTTTGTAACTGGATCCGACACATTATCACTTGACTTTACATAGTCAATCATGATAATTCCTCTAGAGAGTAATTGTCTAACGATTTTATGTCTTCGTCGTATATGTCGAGATTTACCGTTATACATAACGCTCCTAGCCTTTCCAATTGCCGCTTGACTATTGCAATGTATAATTGGGGCCAACGGTTTGGGCCAAAATGGAATATCTTTCAAGAAATTCCGGAGCCATTCAGCTTCTTCACCAGCTTTATCTAAGGCTATGAACTCAGCCTCCATTGTAGAGGGGGTAATATAAGTTTGTTTGGACGACTTCCAACATACCGCTCCTCCACCAATAATGAATACATATCCACTTTTGGAATTGGAATCAGTTGATCCGGTGATCCAATTTGCATCATAGTATCCCTCAATGACCGCTGGATATTTACTGTAGTGCAAAGCAAAGTCCTGGGTATGTACTAAATACCCCAAAACTCGTTTCGTGGCCATCCAATGAGATTGACCTGGATTGCTCGTATATCGACTCAATTTACTTATAGCACAAGCTAAATCTGGTCGTGTACAATTCATGATGTACATTAAATAACCCAACAGACGAGCATAATCCAATTGTGATATGCTTTGGCCTTTGTTCTTTGCTAATACAAGATTCACGTCAATTGGAGTCTTTGCAACTTTAAAGCCCAAGTGCTTGAATTTTTCAAGTACTGTCTTAATATAATGAGATTGTGACAATGCTAGACCTTGAGAAGTTTTATGGATCTTAATTCCCAGAATTAAATCAGCAACTCCCAAGTCTTTCATATCAAACTTGCCAGTTAGCATGCACTTAGTCACATTTATATTGGCAATGTCATTACTCATTTTCAACATATCATCCACATATAAGAAAACAATGACTATGTGATTTGGAACATTTTTAATGTACACACATTTATCACATTCATTTCTTTTAAAACCATTTGACAACATTGTTTGGTCAAATTTCGCATGCCATTGTTTGGGTGCTTGTTTTAATCCATAAAAGGACTTAACAAGTCTACATACCTTCTTTTCTTTACCTGGAACCACAAACCCTTCAGTTTGTTCCATGCAGATTTCTTCCTCTAACTCTCCATTTAAGAAGGCCATCTCAACATCGATTTGATGAATTTCAAGACTATAAACTGCATCTAATGCTACTAACGTTCGTATGGACGTAATTATTGTAACTGGAGAGTATGTATTAAAATAGTCAAGACCTTCTCATTGTCTATACCCTTTGACCACCACTCTTGCCTTAAATTTGTCAATAGTGCCATCATCTTTCATTTTCCTCTTAAAGATCCATTTAGAATCCAACGGTCTATTTCTAGGAGGAAGATCAACCAATTCTCATGTATGGTTGTTCAATATGGATTCTATTTCACTATTGACTTCCTCTTTCCAAAATAATGATTCTGAAGAATACATAGCTTCTTTAAATGTTTGGGGCTCATTTTTCAATAAGAAAGTCACAAAATCTGGTCCAAATGAAGTAGACGTTCTTTGACGTTTACTGCGTCTTGGATCCTCCTGATTAAATGTACTTTCTTTTGTTTCTTCCCAAGGTCGTTTAGATCCTTCACCAATCGACTCACATTTCTTTATATACGGATATATATTTTCAAAGAATTCAACATTATCTTATTCTATAACCATATTATTATGAATGTCGGGATTTTCTAATTTATGAACCAGAAATCGATATGCTTTATTATTAGTCGCATATCCTATGAAAACACAACCAACGGTTTTCGATCCTATTTTTACCCTTTTGGGTTTAGGAACTTGCACTTTTGTCAAACACTCCCACACTTTAAAATAATTCAAGTTGGGCTTCCTTCCTTTCCATTTTTCATATGGAATGGATAATGTTTTTCTATGGGGCACTCGGTTTAATATTCGATTAGCCGTNCTCCTTTAATGAACGATTCTTTCTTTGCGCAATCCCATTGGATTGGGGCGTGTAAGGGGCCGTTGTTTGATGAATAATTCCATATTCTAAGCATGTTTCTTCAAAAGGAGATACATATTCACCACCCCTATCACTTCTTATCATTTTGATTTTCTTGTTAAGTTGTGTTTCAACTTCATTTTTGTATTGCTTGAATGCGTCTATTGCTTCATCTTTAATATTAAGTAAGTAAATAGCAATATCGAGTACTATCGTCAATAAAAGTTATGAAATACTTCTTTCCACCGCGAGATGGTATTGACTTCATGTCACAAATATCTCTGTGAATTAAGTCTAAAGGATTTGAATTCCTTTCAACTGACTTATAAGGATGTTTAACATACTTAGATTCCACACATACTTGGCATTTTAATTTGTCGCATTCAAACTTAGGCAATACTTTCAAATTAATTATTTTCCGCAAGGTTTTATAATTGATATGACCCAAAACATATATGTCATAATTTATTTGACTCAAGTAAGTAAGATGAAGTTGAAATTTTATTATTATTTTCAACAACCATTACATTCAGCTTGAAAAGACCCTCAGTGAGGTAACCTTTTCCTACAAACATCTCGTTTTTACTTATTACAACCTTATAAGATACAAATACACATTTAAAACTATTCTTAACAAGAAGGCCAGCAGAGACTAAATTCTTCCTAATCTCGGGAACATGAAGGGCATTGTTCTAAGTCACCACTTTGCCGGAAGTCATTTTGAGAAATATCTTCCCACATCCTTCAATCTTGGCCTTTGCAGCATTTCCCATAGAAAGCGTCTCTTCGGGTCTAACAGGAGCATAAGTAGCAAAAACTTCTCTAACATCACAAACATGGCGAGTGGCTCCAGAATCAATCCACCACTCTTTAGGATTGCCCACCAAGTTGCATTCGGAAAGCATGTCACATAAGTTATCAACATAATCATACTTTTCAACCATGTTTGTTTGACCCTTCTTCTTGTCTTTCTTCGAAGCATGACACTCCGTAGATTTGTGTCTGGTTTTTTCACAGTTGTAGCAATTTCCACTGAACCGCTTCTTGCTTGGGTTGTTTTTCGGTCCAGAAGCCTTCTTCCTCTTTTTGTTATCTTCAAACATATTTACTCCCATTATTGTTGAGTTTTCACGACTTCTCTTGTCAGGAGCTTTATTGTCCACTTCGATTCTCAACCGAACAATGAGATCTTCAAGGGACATCTCCTTGCGTTTTTGTTTCAAATAATTTTTGAAGTCCTTCCACAACAGAGGCAACTTCTCAATCATCGCTGCTACTTGGAATGCTTCATTGATGACAAGACCTTCAATGAAAATTTTGTTAGTGAACATAATAAAATTAATACTACCAACATTAGTATTAATTCTACTTATAACTTCAGTAAGGAGATCGTGAATAATCACTTGCAATTCCTGGACTTGGGTAATAACAGACTTGCTATCTACCATTTTGTAGTCCAAAAACTTTGCAACAACAAACTTCTTCAACCCGGCATCTTCAGTTTTGTATTTCTTTCAAGCGCAATCCATAGTTCTTTTGACGTCTCCACGCCACTATAGACGTTATACAAAGCGTCCTCCAGTCCGCTAAGAATATAATTCTTGCACAAACAATCTGAATGCTTCCACGCCTCATTCACAAGAAAACGTTCAGTCTCTGGAGTTTCATCGGACAATACAAGAACATCTTCCTTGATGAATTTCTGGAGACTTAGAGTAGTCAAGTAGAAGAACATCTTTTGCTGCCAGCGCTGAAAATCAATCCCGGAAAATTTTTCGGGTTTCTCCGCCGGTGCCAATGTTGCCGGTGTTGTTCGGCTCGTTGAGGCATTGGCAGTTACCATCGGAACAACTTGGTTTCCGTTGCCACTCGTCATTTCTGTAAAAGAATGACACAAACGTTAAAATTACGCAGATTTTAATCTCCAATAGAGTAGAAAACCACAAAGGTTTTACTCTCCAAAAATAGTGAGTATAACACAAATACAGAAAATATATTAAATTCCTTAAGTTGTTAGTAAACTGTATTTGTAAAATAATTCTGGAGATAATAAAATAATATTCAAACAGAAATGTAAACGAAATAAAATCAATTCGAGCCCACTGAATTCACAGTTTTCCTTAAGGAATTTAATCCCCTCCTAGTACCCAAGGTTATGGATTATTTACTCCCAGAATAGAACTAATTACACACTGGTGTAGTGGTACTTCAAACCCCAGTGTTTCAGCAAACACAAAGTTCGGTAGCAAATCACACTTACTGTTGCTTTCTTTGAAGTTAAAATATGCAGAAGAAAGGAGGAGAACTCAGAAAATTCGTATTGAAAATTGAGAGAATGGACTTATATTTATAGTCAAAGTTTGGCTGAAATCTGAAGAGGTGCAACTCTTCAATATGGTTGTTTTTGCATTTGACCATATGACCGTTTGACCAAATCCGAAGCCGAAGCCGAAGCCGAGCCGAGCGAGCGACGACGACGGCGACGGCGCGAGGCTTGCCTTCTTCTCAACTCTTTATGATCTAGAAGAAGACCAATTGCTTATATACCCATCAAAAATCTTTTCCTCTACCCATATGGGACAATCAAGGAGGGAAACTCAAATATTACTCAAATGTTTTATTTTTTCCCTCCACTTCCCATTTACTCTATTTTAAGCATTAATAGCTTTAAAAAACCCAACAAGATTCACAAGCCACACACTTCTTCACAAACAAGAGGAAGGAATTAGAGAACCCATCTTGTAAAGGAGAGAAAGGAATCAGAGAATCCATCTCTGTATCCATGGTTATTGAATAAATAAAGAGATACCTCATGATTGTTAAGGGTGAATTCTTTCTTTCTTCTTTACTTCTGCATTATGGCGAAATAGTATTGACTATCTAAGCTCACCATACATATTAGATATTTCATCCTACTCATAATCAGTTCGTGAGCTCAACTTTATTCAATTTTGCTTAGCTAGCATTCGTAGATCTAAAGTTTATTATCCTTGGCTAGAATATATCCTATATCTTCTTATTTAATTAGTTTAATAAAAGGTCTCATACTTTTTGGTCAAACAATTGGGGATCTTAATATGGGGAGTTAAAATAAGTATTAGTGAATTTTCGAAATTCATATTGAGGAGTTAAATTGCAGTTTTTATGTGGAATAAACTGCAATTAATTATAGTAGGAATTAATTCATGCAAATTTTCGAATAAATGCTATAATAGTAGCCTCTTATTATTTCTGTGGTCCCTGCTATGCCTAGTAAAAACATAGACTGACTTGGGTAAAAAGTGACTTGGGAGAAAAGTCATCCGGTAGAGTTAGAGTACGATTCTACTTGCACAAGTAAAATCCTACACGTTTTTGGAGCCCTAATTTTGGCTGAAAAACGTGTCTACTTAAGGAAGATATTTTTCACCCAGTAACTCACCTTTTAGAGTTTTATTGTTCTTACCCATACAAAGCAAATTCGTCCAAGGTCTTACTAGGACCATTGCAGAAGACTGTAGCCCTGGATTCTTGCTGTGTGGAGAACCTGTGCAACGATTTCAAGAGGTTAGTACTTCTAATCTAGCAATTATATCATTGTCTAGTTTACATATATTTGATGTCTGGTTTGTATACTTGCTTTCGCTGAGCATGTTCTAACACATATATGATTGGAATATATAGTTCAAAACGTAAATAGTAGGATAATTCATTTTATCGACTAATTGAGATATATAATACATGTTAATTAAAGTGTGAATAAGAACGGCATAAGTTGATAATGAGTTAACAATAAATTCCTAATACTTATCTTGAGGAAAGAATGATCGCCTATCACCCCACAAAACTATATATAGGTTCCATATGAAACACGTACATGATTAATTAGCCTTTGGCACCTTTTAATTACACGTATTCGGTTGGATTCATGAGATAGTGCTTTCTAAAAAGATTTTATGTGTTTAAAAGAAATATAACCACCAAACAACTTAAGCAATATATGAGTGATCCCTAGGTCATCCAAGTTATAATATCCAGAGTGTTCTAGCAGACATGAATCGACAAGAGAAAAAGTGAAGAGAAAAAAGTACTCCATTAAATGAGAAAATGTTAATTCTATAGTATACTATGTTTAGAGAACAGACCATAAGAAGGAAAAAGACACCCCCATTGTCACATAGATTCACTGTTGCATTCAAATGTTCATGATTCAATGTTGTGCAATAATGAGATACATATATTTATACTATATTAAAAATATGAAGGCCCTTAGCAAAATGTCGTTCGTATTTTTTATCCTTTAAGAATATATTTTATATTGGACAAAGTAGTAATTTTACTTCTTTTCCTAATATGTAGGAATGGTCATTAATTATTTTTCTAACATGTAGATACAACCATTTAATTAAATGCCTAATATTTAGGACTTTGATATGGAAAATCTTATAATTATCTTTTTGTTGTAAATTTTTTTGTTTAAGAGTTTTGACTGCTCTTTTCTTTTCGTTAATTTTTTTTAAAGGTTTTGTAGTGTTTTTTCCCTTTTTCTTTTCAGAACCCCTTTTCTTCATATAATTATATAATTTGATTATTACAATGAGCTATAGTAATTTATTCTTTTTCTAATTCGTCAAAAATAATTCATATAATATTTATTATTAATTAAAAAGTTAAATAATTTGCATTTTACTCTTGAATTTTTTTGTTATTTTCTATAATATCACTTTAATAATTTAATTAATTAATATAATATTTATTATTAATTAAAAAGTTAAATAATTTGCATTTTACTCTTGAATTTTTTTGTTATTTTCTATAATATCACTTTAATAATTTAATTAATTAATATAATATTTATTATTAACTGTATTATATGTTGGATAAAATTGTCAATACAAGTAAAATATTTTTCTTGAAAAGAATTGCCATAAGATAGAAAAAGGAGAATAAAAGAATAGAAAGTAGGGAACTTCTTCTTACTTGATAACCCTGACGACAGAGAAGATAAAAGACTGTCCTTTGATGGCTCGCAGGGAAAGTCAATATTTTGAAAGGAAAAAAGCTAAAAGAATAAGACAATAACTACGAAGGTCAAAATTTTCGTAGTTTATAAAGAAAAAAGAACAAGAAAATAATTAAGTAAAAAACTCATTAATTAATTTCCCTATTAAAAAAAGTCAAATTTTGTAGGTTACAAAGGAAAAAAGAATAGATAATAAGTAGGAAACTTATTTTTTAATATCGAAATTAAGGAGTGTAAAAAAAACAGTTAATATCCCAATTTTTATTTTCCATGAACACTTTCTTTTAATTTTTTGGATGGTCACAGATTTCATCTACCTATAAATTAAAAGACTGTTTGCAGGCCGACTTCTTAAATTAGAATTTTAAAACTAATTTTTTGTTGAAAAAGGGGTTAAAAACTTCTATAAAAAGAAGCTAATAGTTTATACTTATTATTATAAATTCTTGATAATAAGCTTTGAGGTAATTTGCTTGTGCTTTGAGGTAAATTTTTTAACGTTTTGACTGTTTCTTGAAGTTTTGTAATAATAGACGTTCTCTTCAAATTTTGTAGTAACAAAAGTTCATGCATTTTCTACATAGCTATCAATTCAAGTCAATCTAAAAGATAAATAGATGTTTAAGTTTATATAACTAGAATAGATATTCTTGTAATTTTTCTAATAATTACTTATTTGTATTTTAAACATATTACGTGTGAGAATATATGTGTTTAACAAATTTATTTTTCGTGAGCATGTAATTGCTGCTTTATAAAAAAATCTGTAAAAAAAAGCGTTTATATGAAATTAGAAAGAATCAGCTTGAAATATTTGAGAATAGAGCAATCAAACTTTATAGAGAAAGATATAACAAAGTAGTACAAGTAGTAAAATTGATAATGTGTATGGCTGAAGAATACATAAGAAATAAAATTAACATCATTATTGGAGATGCTAGGAATATGACTGCCACCAAAAGATTACAATCTTAAAACATAAATTCATTAATAATTAATGTCAGATCTAAATATGTTTGTATTTTAATGATCTCTAATGATTTCTTCAATTGGATATAAGACTTGATCTCATTAACAAAGAGGGGTGGCTTTTTAAATGTTTTTTTTTCTATTTGAAGTCTAACTTCTAGCTTTATCATATGAAAATCTAAGCTTTTCAAGGCTTTTGTTTTTGTCATTCCTCTATTTCTTCTTAGCTTTCCTAATACCAAACAAAAAGAAGTTTGTACTTTGTACTACAAAAAAAAAATTGTTGATTAGTTTACATTGTTTGTGTCTTATAGAATGAACTTAAGAATATATATTATTCAAAAAATATTGAAAAAAACTCTTAAATCTTCAAGTATGTATTCTTGCTAAAATAACATGAAAACTTTTAAAATAGTAATGAAATATAAAAATAAAATAAATTTTTAGTTGAATATATCGACCAAGATGATTGAGGATTTTTTAATATCATCATTTTCTTTATTGAGTTAGCTAAATAAGACCAAGAAACATCATTTTGAAGAACTTAATTTTCTTATGTAAATATTTTATAGTTCAAAGACTATTCGTTAATATAATATTATCGTAATTTTTAAAATTAATACTTATTAAGAGGGGATACACTCGCAACGCTCGTACCCTAAGACTAGTATATAAAAAAAGTGGAAACTGAAGAAGGTGATGTGTGTATTTGTTTTGCCCAGCATAACAGGTAGGATATGCATTTAACAAACAACACCATGCAGCAAATGGGAGAATATAACGAAAGGAAAAGGCAAACAACATGTGTGATGTCAAGAAAGTGCTTCTTGATTTTCATGTCTCTACACGAAATTCAGCTACATATAACATGCATGCGTGCTCCTCATCAATGAATAACCAACAGAGTAAGTTGTGTGGCTTTTCTGGCCCCAAAAGGTCCAATAATTCATTGATTGCTAAGGGCCCCAAGGGAGAGAGACAAATACGTACTTCATTCAAGACTCGTCGTTTAGGTATAAAAAATGTTTTGCTAAATATTTTCAAAACCTGAAACGGTCTTTTGTTCTTAACAGACTCAATTATTTCAAAACTGGAAAAAAATATTGTAGATACCGAAAATTGTGCCAACTTACGTTTATAGAGAAGTAATGCAGTAATTCCGCCATTTCATTGGCTCTAACTCCTAAATTATGTTTAATCGTATCAAATTAAAAGTCCTGAATAACTATTGGAACAAATTAGTTGATATAATTGATAATCAATAATGCATAACAGCTGCCTACATCTAAAATAGAGTTTCTATGGGCTCAGCGGGCTTGGCGGCCCATCTAACGTATCTGGAAAGGGAAAGAAATTTTTACATTCCTATACTATATATGAAACCTTATCACCTTCCATATTTAAGGTTTGATTTAATTATATTTAGTATACCAAATTACCAAATCTACACCATAATTAATTTAGGATTATAATTAATGGGCAGTTTTTTACTCTTTAATTAAAGGGGTATAATTAATGGGCAGATTTTTACTCCTTAATTAAAGGTGTCCATATATCCCACGTTTCTCTCTCCCCATCATTTGTAACCAGCCGTTTTCCCCTCCCCTTTCTTCCTCTTCTCCCTTCCTTCTTCTTCAAATTGTAGAATTCAGACCTTCGAGATTCAACAAGTCGAAATTGCTACATTCTGTTCTTCATCGTTTTCAGAAATTGGCGATCATATATATGTTCTTCATCTTTTCTTCTCTCAAATCCACCATTGACAGCCATTAAAAAGCTTGAAAGCTTGAATTCAAATTTGGGTTTTCAAAAATCATTATTTGTTTGGATTGGGTGTTGTTGAAAATAATCGGGAATATGGTTTGGAGTTTATATCTCAATTTTGAGGGTTTTTGGTGAAGATGGGACTTGGTTTTGACTGATTTTCAGATTGAATCTAGAAGAAGAAGAAGAAGAAGAAGAAGAAGAAGAAGAAGAAGAAGAAGAAGAAGAAGAAGACATATTACAGAAATTGTAGATAAATTGTAGTTAAATTGTAGTTAAATTGTAGATTGTGTCCAGAATGTAGTTAATGTATAGTTTTTTTGTAGACAAATTGTATTCTAAACATCATAATAACTACATTTAATATAACTACAAAATTTTCTATTCATCTACAAAAATTCTACAAAAAAACTAAAAATAAACTACAAAGTCAAACAGATCTCAATATCGTATCACCTAATTCTCATTCGATTGTAGTTTAATTGGGATTTTCGGCATAATTGCTTTTTTTTTTTGCAGAAGATTTGTAGAAGTTTTAGTCATTTTTAATTTGTGAAAACAAAAAAACAAAGCATCTCTAATCAAAATACAAATAATCTACAATTTATCTACAAAATATCTACAAACGAGGTACATTGAATAGAAAGAGACGAAAATTAATACAGCGTGATTTGCGTTTGAAATTTTTTGAAAGAATATTTAATTCCCCAATATTAGCGCACCTAAATAAGGAATTTTAATACTACAATGATTCCTTATTTAATGAAATATCTGAAAGAATATTTACTTCCTTAATTTTAGCGCCTAAATAGGAAGATTATATCTACTAAGATTCTGTATTTAATGCATTGTATCTGTTTTGTAAAAAAACTATTAACAGGGCGGGTAATTTTCAAATCATGAACATATTTAGTAATATAGTTTCCTATATGGTATAGGAACGAAAATGTCTTAAGGGAAAACGATACAATATTGTATACGGTAGAAATAGGGGCTACCCGATTTTACTATTTGATCGAGAATAAGACGTTGCATCGAAGAGTCGAGGCATTGAGTTCGAGATCCAAGTCTCTTTCTAGATCGGGGTCAGTATCAATCGAAGCCAGGGGAGATAGACTCCGAGTAACATCGGGGATAACTTAGTAACGAAAAAAGCGAGATATTCGTGATTGGTCGAGGATCGTGGCGTGAATCTCGGAACGGATCAAATCAAAAGCGGCTAATCAGTTGTTTATACGATTTTCTTCTGTAATTAGAGATATACCATAATTAGGATTCATCTACTATATAAAGAGGAGTTCCAATCATTTGTAAACACAATATTCACTGAGACAACAACAATATAGTTCTTCCCTTCTTACTTGTATTTTTGTTCGTCAATCTATTCCATTTTTACTGTTCTTGCACTTATCAGTACGCGGGCATCTAGACTCGAGGCTAAAGCTCTGTTTGAATATCGGTTTGGTTCATTTCAAGTTTAATTCTGTCATTTACTTACGCAATTATCAATTGGTATTCAGTGAAATCACATATCCTTAAAACCACAATATAAGTTTAATTGTTATCCAAATTTTAGGGTAAACAGTTTGGCGCCCACCGCGGGCTAAGGAAAATAGTGATAACTCAATACTGATTCTAATAACACACACTACTTTACGCTTGTTCTTGTCAAGTGTTTTTGTTTTTAGGTTAAAATATGTCAAACTCACAAACAACGGCCACACATGGTGATAATGGCCTCAGATCACGGGGAAAACGACAACGTAGTTGCTCCAGGGGTCGAGGTACCACAAGCTGATCTCGGCCAAATCCACACCACAATTAAGTAGCGAGGCAGTCGATGCAATAACAAACCAAACAAAGGTCGGGATCGAATCTATAAGGAGTTAGAATGTGCGATTATGTGTATATCTAGGTTGATTGCAAGTGTTAGCTCAAATTACACTTCCACAATATTGATTGGTGTTCTACTTCTACTTTACTCTATTGTGTACAAGTATAAAACTAAAGGACAATTATTTTTCAATTGATAAAAGGGTCTAGGGTCGTGACTTCTACCTAGGTGGTTATCTAATGGGTTGTAAACTCCAGGAAAAGTTTGATTTGTTGGGGTCGTAATATAGCAACCACACCCGGGTACTCACTCTATACCTCTTAATAGTTGGAGTGATTTTCCCCAATTTATCTTTCTCAAGTCCAAATGGGTATTTTCACTATACAAGTGATATTAACTCAAGTCGGGTATTACTGTCTCTAGATTCAACCCTTTAATTGGGACTATCAATTTCTTAAGTCCACCCCAATTTCTTGTTAGCTAGGTTTTCCTAGACGTAGTCCCTCTTTCTCAAGTAGAGACAAAGTCAAATAGACATGAATCTATGTTTGCAACCTTTAATTCTTGAGTTCTAGCAAGAACTAGGCTAAATACCACTAACCCAATCACAAACAAGCCCTAAATTAAACACCCATCAAATATCCACACTAGGGTTGGGTCACAACTCTAGCTAAAAGTTTAGCTACTCATGAAAAATATAGAAATTAAAGAAGAGATAAAGATAGAATCCATCATATTTGATTAAGGGATGAAAACCTAGTGTTTGGAGACAAATCTAGTACAAAATTACTAAAAACAATAAAGGAAAACGGAACACGTGCTCTTACAAAACCAAACTTAACCTAAAAATGACAAAAGTCCTATTTATTGTGATGATCCAAGGGGTTATTTTATGAATTTAGACTCTGTTCAAGGCTTATTAGCCATAAAAAGATTGATTTTAACTATCTCGATTTTCGTGCGCAATCCGGGCGTGAAACCGAAAAGCGTTTATGTGAAAATATAAGAAATAATATTTTTTAGAGTTAAAGTGTGGCTTTAGTTGACTTCGGTCAAAATTTTGAGTAAACAAACCCGGATCCATGTTCCGACGAACCCGGGAGGTCCGTAGTAAAATATGGGACTTGGGCGTATGCCCCGAATCGAATTCCGATGTCCCAAGCCTTAGAAATCAATTTTTGAAAGAAATTATTTTGCTGAATTATTAATGAAATAAAAAAAAGAATCAACGTTTGAAACCGTTGGTATCGGGCCCGTGTTTTGGTTTCGGAGTCCGGTACAGATTTGTTATAGTATTTGAATACTATCTGTGAAATTTGGTGAGAATCGAAGTTTATTTGACGTGATTCGGACGTTTGGCTGAGAAATAGTGAAAGTTAAGTGTTCTTGAGAAAAATGATGAGTTTTGAGGTTAAATTCATAGTTTTACATATTATTTTCATGATTTGATCGCACGAGCAAGTCCGTATGATGTTTTTAGACTAGCGTGCATGTTTGGTTTAGAGCCCCGAGGGCTCGGGTGAGTTTCAGGTAGGCTTCGAGATGTTTTTAACTTGTAAAAAAAAATCTGCTGTTATAACAGTTTTTGGAGCACTAGTCACGCTTTTAAAAAAAAAAATTTAAAAATTACAGCAAGCATAACCTATTAAAACACCAACTCGGGCAACAACCCTTTTCTTCATATTTTTCGAACCCCACAGCCCTAGGAGCGATTTTCTTCACCAATTATCATTCCCAAGTCATAGGTAATCAAATCTAAACTTTGTTCTTTCAATTTTTTACTGTTTTTCATCACTTTTAATGCAAAAACTAAGAAGTTTCATGGTAAAAGGGTTTGGGTAGAATTAGGGAATCATGTAAAAATCAAATTTCTATATCGAATTGAGGTCGGATTTCAAAACCAATTGTATATTTGGGTTCGTGGGTTCGTGGGTAAACGTAATTTGGTTCGAACCCCGAGTTTAAACTAAGCGGGCCCGGGGTCGAATTTTCAGTTTTTTTTTTAGAAAACTTAGAAAAAGTCATGTTTTTCAATAAAGTTAGTTCCTTTAGCATAAATTGATGATATTGAGTTAATTATGATTAGATTCGAGCAAGTTAGAGGTGAATTCGAAAGGAAAAGCTGTAATTGAGCAATTAATGGCCTACGAAATTGAGGTAAGTGTTTGGTCTAACTTTGACTTGAGGGAATAAGAATCCCCACTTGTTTGCCATGTGAAATTCATGAGTGTGGTGTATAGGTAAGGTGACGAGTATCTATGCACCGCCCAAATGGCCTGCTAAACATGATCTTTTCCCCGTTCTCAATTTAATTGATCCCGATCTTAATTGTTCTTTGTTAGTTATTGTTTCCATGACTACCAGGCCTCATTACTTTGCTGTTAAATATTATTAGAATATTTTGGAAGCATATTGGTTGTGTATCTGGTTGTCTTGGGGAACAGAAATGTCGAGCAGTTTGACACTATGTTGGAATTATATATATATATATATATATATATATATATATATATATATATATATATATATATATACACACACATTCATGTCGGTTTCTGGACTATTTACATTATTGTTGTTCAAAGTTTACGGGCTATATTGTTTTCTGTTTGAAACTTTTGAATAAAAAATTAGTGTAATAAGGGTGAATAAATTGGTGTGATAAGGGTGAATAAATTGGTGTGATAAGGGTGAATAAATTGAATTGATAAGTGTGGATAATTGGTGTGATAAGGGTGAATAATTGATTGTGATATTGTGAATATGTGGGATCAGATTTCACGCCGCAACAAGATTGTGAAAAGGGTGAATAATGATGTTTTTATTGATTTTTAAACTTTAAATGATTTGGAAATTTTGTATTATTCTACGGGTTTTTCTCATATTTAGCACATGTGATTATTTTAAAGTAAAGTTTGGAACTTGGAGTTTTACTTGAGTATTGGTTATAGCTGAGGCTTAGAAAAGACGGGTGAGTTATTTTATTGTTGTGCAGTATCTATTTATTTGTTTAGAACTTGTTTCTTGCTTTATTATTTATGTTGTTACATGATATATTGTTAATGCCCCTCCTTAGCCTCGTCACTACTTCGTCGAGGTTAGGTTCAACACTTACTCAGTACATGGGGTCGGTTGTACTCATACTACACTCTGCACTCTTTTGTGCAGACCCAGGTATCGACCAGCAGTAGAGATATTTAGAGCGGCTATTCATTTATTCGGAGACACGAGGTATATCTGTTGGCGTTCGCAGATCCCGAGAGTCTTCTCCTATTTCCATAGACAATGTTTTATTTTATTCAGAACAATTATATTATTTCTTTCAGCCCAGTATTTGTAGTATTCTTTAGTAGTTCGTGAATTGTGACACCAGACTCTGGGGTAGTTCTCGACTTATTTATATAATTAGCTCGTGGTCCGTTTTTATTTAATTTTTTAGTATGTTATCTGTGGAAATTATTCACATTAAGATTACTTTAAATTTATTTATTGATGCTTAATAAAATAATCAAAGGAAATTAGATACTCGAATTCTAACATTGGCTTGCCTAGCAAGTGTGGCGTTAGGCATCATCACGATCTCTAAGGTTGGGAATTTAGTTCGTGACATTTATACGAAGCTGAAAATATCCTGACAAAAATGCCCATGCGGAGGTTGTGCGGCCGCATAATTCTGAGTGCGGCCGCACACATGGCTTGAGTTGGGATCTGGACTTTAATATATGGACCGCACAAAAGTGGGTGTGGCCGCATCTTTGGCTTCTGCGGCCACACAAAAATCGTGCGGACCACATTGTATTGGTAAAAAGAGCTTCACACGTGTAATAATTCTTGATGATTCGGCCAGTTATGTGGAGCAATAAAAACATGACAGCTGGACAGGACTCTATAAAGAGGTACGCGGCAAAGAGGCACGACACAATATACCTACAGGGTAATCAGCTACGGGAAACTCAACCTGATTGAGACAAGGAAGAGACACGGTCGGAATGAATCCGGACAGAGCTACGGGTAGATTGAGAGATCTTCAATTAATGATCCACACGTTACACAACCTTCACTCAACAGTTACGGTTACTCTTTGTAACATTACATTAATGTCATAACTAGTCATTAATGTGCGATCATTGAAAAAGGTAGACATTATATTAAGAAATTCCCTATATAAGGGAATAAAATATAACTTGGAAGGGACATTAGAATTACGATTATAATACACTTTACTTTCTGTGCATCTTATTATTTTCTATTTACTTACTTATTCGCAATTATCATTATTACCTTAGTTATCAGAAACCCGCGTTCATCCTAAAAATAACTTTGGTCAAAGGATCTAATTCTTTGGTTAAACAAATTGGTTCCGTTACTGGAAATCTGATAATCTTTGTTTACTTTTCAAGCAATATCCTCTAAACTATGTCGAACCCCAACGGCAATAACCAACAGAGGGATGGAACTCCATCACCCGCAGGGACCCCACGAGATTCAAGGGAGCAATCCCCAGAAAGATCCAACAATAATAATAATGGTAACGATCAAACTGTGGAACAAGATCAAGTAAAGCAAATGGTTGCAGAGTATGTAAGCCAGGCTTTGCAAGAATTCGCGAGGGGATTGCCCACATCGTCACCATCGACACCACCCCTTAATAATACCATCACCGTGGAAAATCCTCAGTTTGGGTTGGCAAACTCAGGAAGGGGAGATACTCCTAATGAATCTCTCGAAACGAGACCAGGTATGTCTAATAGCCCTGAATTACAAACTTTATTACTAACCTTGCAGAAATAGGTGAAGGAACAAAACGATCGAATCGAACAAATTCCTGGAGTGCCACCTGTTATCAAAGGCATTGACGTTGATAGATATTCTCAACAACCTTGGAAACCAAGCGCAGCACCCTTGCCTATTCCCAAGAAGTTCAAAATGCCTGATGTTCCTAAATACGACGGGACAACCGACCCACGTGACCATGTGACTGCTTTTACCACCGGAGTTAAGGGCAACGACTTGACAAAACAAGAAATTGAGTCGGTCTTAGTCAAAAAGTTTGGAGAAACACTTAGCAAAGGAGCACTAACCTGGTATTCTCTTCTCCCTGAATACTCTATTGATTCTTTTGCTGAGCTTGCAGATTCCTTCATAAAAGTACATTCCGGTGCGCAAAAGGTGGAGAAAAGGATGGAGGACATATTTAAAATAAAACAAGGAGACACGGAACTACTCCGTGAATTTGTAGACAAGTTTCAACGAGAAAGAATGATACTACCAAGGGTGCCTGATAATTAGGCAAGAATGATACTACCAAGGGTGCCTGATAATTAGGCAGCCATGGCATTTGCAAGCAACTTAAATGACAAAAGTTCAGAAGCCACGAGAAGACTCAAGGAAAACTTGAGAGAATTCCCAGCTACAACATGGAATAATGTCTATAACAGGTACAACACCAAGCTTCGTATAGAAGAAGATACCATCGCTCGTTCAAAAGACGAAGATCGTATCAGTTCCAGACGTTCCAAATCAGACAGGAGATCAGGTAAAAACATATATGATCCTTATATGGGACCTTCGGGACGAGAAACTCGTCCCAGGTTCGAAAACACTCGATCAGAATATAGACCATCGAGTAGAGATGCGGGCTCATCCTCATCAAGATCCAGAAAGGATCGAGATGAACGAACTAGAGGTAATGCACGAATTGGGGATCACACCTTCAATGTAAGTACTTCCGAACTAGTTTTAGTATTAAGAAATATGGGTGATAAGGTTCGATGGCCCAAAAAAATGCGGTTCAACCCAAATAAAAGGAACCCAGATTTCTGGTGTGAATTTCATAATGATCACGGACACAGAACCGTAGATTGCAGATTTTTGCAAGGTGAGATAGAACAATTATTGAAATAGGGCTACTTAACGGAATTGTTTAGTAAAAAATATAAGCACGCATACATGAAGAACAAGCAGGGGCCCCCAAAACCTCCATCTCCAAAAAGAACTGTCAATGTGATACACGGAGGTGAGGAAGTAAACGGTGTGGCTTGCAAAGTAGCCACGAAGTTCACAATTACACACGGAAAGCGGGTTCGTTAAAATCTGGATGCAGAAAATATAACCTTTGATGATGCAGATGTTAGCAGATTAATGCTCCCCCACAATGATGCTCTGGTAATATCCTTACTTATTCATGACACTAACGTAAAAAGAGTGGTGATTGATCTAGGTAGTTTAGTCAATATTATTTTGCTAAGAGTCGTGGAAGAAATGCTATTGGGAAATTAAGTAATCCCGAAGGCACGGCCCATATCAAGGTTTGATAAATCTACGGTTATAACCAAATGGGAAATTGAACTTAGAACTTATGCTGAGGGAGTAATAAAAAATACAAGGTTCCAAGTCATCGATACTGACATGGCTTATAACGTGATCATGGGAAGACCATGGATCCACGGCATGAAAGTAGTACCATCCACCTTGCATCAGGTAATTAAATTCCCTTTTGAATGGGGAATTCAACCAATTAGAGGCGATTAGCAAACCGCGAGAAATACAAATTCCGTGGTACACTACAACAAAAAAGTAGAAACGGAAGAATCAAAAGATAAGGAATTCTCCCAAACAGGAGATGTTTCCCAAACAGGTATGGAAGAAATTACTATCCCAATAGGTACGGAAGATATTATTGCTAAAACAGGTACGAAAGAAGATAGCTATGAGAAGGTGAATCAAGTCACCACAAAAGAAATACCGAATCACACAGACGTGGATTCCAGACCTGACGTCATTCAAGAACCGGAGGAAGATGAACACATCAAAACAACGATGGAAGAACTCGAAGCTGTTCCCTTGTTCGAACAAAGGCCTGAACAGAAAGTTCACATAGGCACGAGGCTAAGACCAAGCTGAAGAGAAGAAATGAAAGCAAGGACCATTCAAGAACCAATTGATTGACGAAGAGGTACAAAACCTCTTGAAAATTTGTTCAATACGTGAGGTAACATACCCTAACTGGTTAGCTAACACTGTGGTAGTGCCTAAAAAGAATGGTAAATGGAGAGTATGCGTAGATTACAATGATTTAAATAAAGCATGCCCCAAAGATTCATTCCCATTACCACATATAGATTAAATGATTGATGCCACCGCAGGTCATGAATTGTTAAGATTTCTAAATACATATTCTGGTTATAATCAGATTAAAATAGATCCCTCAGACGAGGAAAAAACTTCCTTTATTACAAACAGGGGACTTATTGTTATAAAGTCATGCCTTTTGGATTAAAAAATGTTGGAGCCACTTATCAAAGGCTAGTGACCAAGATGTTCCAAGAACATCTGGGGAAGACGATGGAAGTTTACATCGATGACATGCTGGTAAAGTAAACACATGCAGAAGATCATTTCCAGCAC
Source organism: Nicotiana undulata (assembly GCA_005239495.1). Classification (NCBI taxonomy): domain Eukaryota; kingdom Viridiplantae; phylum Streptophyta; class Magnoliopsida; order Solanales; family Solanaceae; genus Nicotiana; species Nicotiana undulata. The sequence goes on from ML285254.1 coordinate 26,522, forward strand.
CTCTATATTACCTTTGAAATTTTATGCAGGTATAATATGAAATTGATCCATAATAATGCGCTTTTGGCGTAGAATCAGGTAAACTTTTGGGTTTCCTTGTATCAAATAGAGGAATAGAAGTAAATCCTGCTCAAATTAAAGCTATAGAAGAAATACCTGATATACTTATGAACAAAAAGGAAGTTCAAAGACTAACGGGAAGAATTGCAGCCTTAGGAAGATTTATTTCTAGATCTTCCAAGAAAAGTTTTAAATTCTTTTCAGTTCTCAAGAAGCAAAACCAGTTCGAATAGACTGAAGAATGTCATTAGGCTCTTAGAGATCTGAAAGCTTATCTATCAAAACCCCCGTTGCTATCAAAGCCAAAGGAAGGGGAGAGGCTATACATCTACCTTGTCGTTGCAGAAATCGCCATAAGTGCAGTATTGGTAAGGGAAGATAAATGTAAACAGTCTCCTATTTATTATGTAAGCAAGACATTGCTAGATGCTGAAACTAGATACCCACATCTAGAAAAATTAGCCTTAGCTGTAATCATGGCATCTAGAAAGTTTAGACTATATTTTCAATGTCATACAATCACTGTTGTGACCTCATATCCATTAAGAAATATACTGCATAAACAAGAACTATCAGGAAGATTATCTAAGTGGGCCATATAATTGAGCGAGCATGACATAATATATCAGCCTAGGACTGCAATAAAGTCCCAAATTTTAGCTGATTTTGTCGCTGATTTTAGTAATAGCATTGTCCCTGAAGTGGAAAAAGAGTTACACCTCTTTAACGATGCTAATCCGGGTCTATGAACCCTATTTACCGATGGTTCTTCTAATGTAAAAAGTGTCGGCTTAGGCATAGTCTTAATATCACCTACGGGTGAAAAGACACAACAAGCTATCAAATGTTATCCTATAACTACAATGAAGCAGAGTACGAAGTTGTCATTGTAGGTCTGGTACTGGCACGAGAACTCTTAATTGAGCAAATCGTAATCAAAAGTGACTCTCAACTTGTAGTAAATCAGATGCAGGGGACTTATATTGCTTGGGAGGCTCGGACGCAAAAGTATCTGGAAAAGGTACGAGATCTCGTAAGGAAATTCAAAACGTGGAAGGTAATACAAATACCTAGAGAAGAAAATGCAGAAGCAGATGCATTGGCTAACCTCACAGCAGTTACAGAAGTAACAAATGAAGACAATACAATTGTCGTCCATCTATTCCATTCAGTGATAGATCAAGATAAAAATGAGGTAACTTTTAACAATATAACATGGGATTGGAGAAACGAAATTTTAAATTTTTTGCAGAATGGCACCGTACCTGAAGACAAAAAAGCGGCTCAAGCACTTCGCCGAAAAGCTGCACGGTACTGCCGCATTCGCAATTCTTTATATCGCAAGATGTTCGGAGGTCCACTAGCAAAATGCCTCGGACCTTACCAAACGGAGTTCGTGATGAGAGAAGTCCACGAAGGACACTGTGGAAATCACGCAGGAGCTAGATTCTTAGTCAAAACCCTAATCAGAGCTGGGTACTATTGGCCTAAGATGGAAGAAGAAGCTGAGGGCTTCCAAATGCGACAAATGCCAACGATTTGCTAACAACATGCATAAACCAGCAGGACTACTGCACCCAATAATATCACCATGGTCATTCATGAAGTAGGGCATGGATATAGTGGGACCCCTTCCTATAGCTAAAGGAAAGACAAAATGGGTAGAGGCGGAATCTTTCAAACAAGTGCGAGAAAAAGAAGTTAAAAGCTTCTTTAGCGAAATATAATATGCCGTTTTGGAATACCAAAGGAGATCGTATGTGATAATGGCCCACAATTCATAGGCTCGCAAATCACAGAATTCTTCAAAAGCTGGGAAATCAAACGGATTACTTCAACGCCGTATCATCCCGTGGCTAATGGGAAAGTTGAATCAACGAATAAAGTCATCATCAACAACCTAAAGAAACGGTTAGAGAAAGACAAGGAAATTGGCCTGATGAATTACCAGCAGTGCTATGGGCTTACAGAAAAACTTCAAAAATAGCCATGGGAGAGACTCCATTCGCACTTGTCTATGGCTCAAAAGCCTTAATACCGGTGGAGATTGGCGAAACAAGCATAAGGTTTACAATAGCCACGAAAGATACAAACAGCAATGAGTTAAGGACTAATTTGGACTTGCTCGAACAAAGAAGAGAAACCGCGCTGATACGTATGGAAACTCAAAAACAAATCATAGAGCTTTATTACAACCAAAAAGCTCACTTCAGATACTTCAAGATTGGGGACTTCGTCCTCAAAAAAGTCTTTCAATCAACAAAAGAAGCTGGTGCGGGGAAATTAAATCCCAACTAGGAAGGACCCTACAAAGCCCAAGGCATCGCTGGGAAAGCCTCTTATGAGTTGGAAGCTACGGACGACAAGATCATACCAATAAGCTGGAATGCCATCCATTTGAAGAAGTATTACTTCTAAGGAAAAGGAATACCCCCGGTCAGGTATCACTACGTTCGATTTCATAATTGTATAGTTAAAATTTTACTAACCGTTTTAGATGATAGGCAAAAAGCTAACCCATCACCAGATGATGATATTATACCTGCAAAGACGTGAGGAAGTAACTGAGTTCCCGGTCTAGGGTTACACTTTATGATGGACGTTTTAAAGGGTTAAGCAGTCATCATCTAAAACATATATACCTTCGAGTCCCATATGATTTTCCTTTTATGGAAAATGACCACAAGGAAGGATTAGCCAAGTGCTCGAGATTTCATTCTTCAAAGCTCAAACACTTGGGGGACTATACAGTATGGAAGGCAAAGACGAAGCAAAGAAGACTATCAAAAAGTCAAAGCTCGAGCCTGAAGATCCATCTATCCAACAAGTCAAGTGATACGAGCAAAATCGAAAGAGCCAAAGACTCAAAAAGTCAAAAGCCTGATTCAGAAACCTTCGAACAAAGTTCATAGATGTAGACAAATGTTCAGGTTAAAAGGAAAAATATTAGTTACGGGGAAGGAATGCACATCTTTGTACTTATTCAAAAAACTGTTGTGACCAAAAACAGTTGCGGATAAAAGATCATCATCTTTGTACTCATTCAGAAAACTGTTGTAACTAAAAAACAATTATGAAATCTTTGTAATCATATAGAAAACTATTATAAAATAAAACAGTTATAGATGAAAGATCAAAATCCTTGTACTTATGTGAAAAACTGTTATCAAATAAAACAATTACGGATCAAAAAACATTTCCCTCGTGATTATTGAAAATTGTCATCAATAAAAACAGTTACAGGTGAAAACCATTACCTTTATAAAACTGTTACAAACGAAAAATAGTTATTCTCTTGTATTAACTCGGAAAAAACTATTGCATAAGAAAAACAGTTACGAAATACAAGTGTGTATCAAACTTGTTAAAAGAAAATATTTGCAACATGAGTTTTAGACGATAATCAGACACATGTAAAATGTTGTGAAAGTTCAAACACAAAAACTTTCTTCAGAAACATTCTTAAACATGTGAAAAATTCCTATCTCTCTATTGCATTATAACACCATTATGAAGTTGAGACGTCTTCTTCATTAAGTGTCGATCAAAAAAGGGCACTCTTTTACAAAATTGTACCTACTATGAAAAGGTGCGGACAATTTAAAGCATTTTATATGTAACACTTAGAGGTAAAACTAAAACTTCAAAAATAAAACGTGCAAAAGACTTAAAGAGTGAAGCAGAAACTCAAAACAAAAGTCATACTTGTATTAATATATTAAAATGGCCGGGTAGAAACTAAGTACTTAGCCATATATAGTTTATATACATTGAGGTGCCGTTAAGTTGTCATTTGGGGACTTTAAGAGATCCAAATTTACCCCCGATGGATTGGGGGTAACCACCAATTGAGACAAAGAAAAAAAGAGGAGGAACCAACTTCTTAAACTTCATCAAGAGGGGGGTTGACTTCACTGGCAGAGACAACAGGAGAATCTTGGGACGAGGAGACTTGAACAGCAGGAGCCTCACCTTCAGGTGAAGAGAGATTCTGACCTTGTTGAGCCTTCTCCATGGCTTCCTTGATTTTTGCAATTTCAGCATTAAAGTCGAAATCCTCTCGGCTCATTTCAGTCAATATGTCGAGGCGAGAGTTCATGTACGCCCAACTAACATCGACAACTGTCCTATCTTCAAAAGCTTTGTAATCCTTCTCCTATAGCATAACCTCAGCTCTTAGCTCGTCCCTCTCAGTCACGACAACATCATTGGAGGCCCTTAAAGGAGCAAGAGACCTTTCCAGGAATTGAATTTTCTCTAAGGAGTTACGGAGATCCTCCCGGGTCTGGGAAAGTGATTGCACAAGCTCGCCTGAATACTCCTCCTTTTGGTCTAGCAATGCCTTCAAGCTTCTGATCTCTTCTGAGGCACGAGAAAACTGCTCAGCAAATGAGGACTCAAGGATCTTCTTATCTTTGCCTTCTTGATCAGAAGAAGCCTTCTCCACAGCCAACTCCGCCGTCATGACTCTCACCTGCTGCTCCAAGGTACATTTTTCTTCTTCTAAGGCCTCCATGTCGAGCCTTAAACTTTCATATTGCCCCTTCTAGTTATCTGCTTCAACATGCCTATCCTTCACTTTCTGCTCCGAGTTAGAAACCCTCTTCATAAGCTCCGTGCCTATAAGATTGATCTACAAAAGAAAACTAATTAGATACGATAAATACATGTACAAGAATGAAATACAAGAAAATGCACTCTACCTTTAAAGAAGTATGCACAATATCATTAGCCCAAGTAAGGGAACTGTGGCTATCTATCTTGGCTCTCTTTGTGGGTCCTATCAATGGTTTCAACCACACATCAGGCTGGCCAGACTTTTTAAAGAGACTACCATCAGCCGAAACTTCTATCAACACCTGCCTCATCTCCCTACTGGAAGACCCTACTTCTCTAACAAAAGGCATGGAAGCATGCAGAGATGTAGGATCCACGGGCAAGGAAGTCTGAGGAGCCGAAAAAGCCACGGTAGCAAGAGCAGCAATAGGAGCAGGAATAGCCACGGGAGCAGAATAAATGACTGGAGCAATTGAGGGGAGTTCTCTAAAAGAAGGGGGAAAAACAGCCAAGGGATCTTCTTCACCAACAGGACCAAAGCCTTCACGGAACAAATGATCAACAGAATCACGCACGGGAGAGGGATTAGCGTCTTCGGACGCAGAAAGTTCAACTTCAGGCACGGAAGGCACAACCACAGGTGTAGACTCGTCGTCTGAGATCACCCTCCTTCTGTGTGACTTGTGGTCTAAAAAGCCCTCTTCTTCATCTTCTTCTTCCGAGGTCCTTGACCCACCAACCTTTCTCTTTGAAGAAGAAGAGCCTGAAATAATTTCCTGGGCCTGAGCCAGGGACAACTTGGGAACAGACGCAACAGACACTCCACGAGCGCGAAACCCTATCAAAAGAAAAGGGATAAAACAAAAGAGAAGAGGTTCGAGCAAGGAAAGAAGCAGAAATAAAAGCTTCACTTACCGTGAGTTTTAACTTTCCAACCATACTTCCCGGAGAAGTACTTCCATGATCTTTCTTCCAACGGAGCAGTCAACAAAAGCTTTTCTACCCAATCTCGGATACCGGAGACATTCTTGACAGTACCCATGATTGCTGTAAAAAGAAGAAACAACTACAGTGTTAATAAAACATCTAAAGTAAAAAAGCAAGGAATGTGAACTAAAATGTACTCACGTGCACGATTCCACTTCTCAGGGAAGAGGAGATTTTCTTCACCTACTAAACCAGCAGTAGTCACAACAACATACCGAAGGTTCCAACCTCGATACTTATCATCATCTGGGGTCACCAACACTCTTTTACTCCTGGCAGCCAGGGTAAAAATTCCTTGACGGAACAACATTGGAGAATAAAGGTGAATGAGATGATTAAAGGTGAAGGGGATCAAAGCTAAAGTAGCCAGACATCTAAGACATGAAATGACTCACCATATAATAGGACCGACTTGTCCCAAGCAAATTTTGAAAAATCGACAGAACTCAACGATAACTGGGTCGATGGGAGGCTTAAACCCTAATGTAAAGGGGTAAGTGTAAACAAAAGAATATACCGTCTTGTAAGACGTTATTCTTTGGTTGCCATTTGGAACAGTGACAGGAAAATCGGACTTCCAAAAAAAGTCCCTGCGAACAAGAGGAATTAAACCTTTGGTGATCAGAGTAGGGTACCTATCAGAACTATCAAGAGATGACGGCTGATCTCTAAGGGCCTGATTATCCCTAGCGAAGGTAAACTCAGCAGTAATGATTTCATCGACCCGGGGTTCGGGTAAAGGTCCGTGATGTTCTCTACCTCTAGAAGAAGATCTAGAAGCCCTAGCTCTCGGAGAAGTTAAAGACCTAGAAGAAGGAGGAGAAGTAATTTGGGAAGAGGAAGAAACTCTTGAAGGAGTAGAACCTAAACTCCTCAACCTACCACATCTCCGGCTCCGCATCGGAGCAGAAGAGGGAGTCAAATCCTCAACATTTATAACTCCCTTAGGTTGGTTCGAAGAAGACATATTTACAAAGACAAGGAAAAAGTTCTTTACAAATAAAGAATGAAAGTTAGAAGTTTTTCGTGAAAGTAAATAAAGGAAAAGGGGTATTTATACTCGAAGACAACCGTCAAAAATGGAAAAAATAATGATGTGAAAGTCATAATTGAAGGTGTCACTTCGTGACTGATGCAGCCGTAAAAAGCCCTAAAAGGCGTCGAGTAATTGCAAAACCAACCCGGAGGTAACACGTGGCTTATGCATTAAATGGAAGTGACAAGCGACTAAGAAGGATATAATGTTTCGAGTGAAGCGGCGGCAAAATATTCCCACCATAAATGCGTATCCACTTACCAAATATTAATTGATAAATAAATGGTAAGTGGGGGGACTATCTGTATTGGTAAAAAAGAGCTTCACACGTATGATAATTCTTGATGACTCAGCCTGCTACGTGGAGCTAGGAAAACATGACTACCAGACAAGTTTTCTATAAAGAGGTGCGGGTCAAAGAGGCACGACGCAATATACCTACGAGGTAATTAGCTACGGGAGATTAAACCTGATTGAGACAAGGAAGAGACACGGTCGAAATGAATCCGGACAGAGCTACAACCAGATTCAAAGATCTTCAATTAATGATTCACACGTTACACAACCTTCACGCAACAATTACGGTTATTCTTTGTAACGTTACATTAATGTTTTAAATAATCATTAATGAGTGATCATTGTAAAACGTAGACGTTATATTAAAAAATTTCCTATATAAGGGAAGAAAATATAACTTGTAAGGGGCATTCGAACGATAATCATAATACACTTTACTTTCTGCACATCTTAGTATTTTCTGTTTACTTACTTATTCATAATTATCATCATTTCTTTGGTTATCAGAAACCTGCGTTTATCCTAAAATTAGCTTTGATCAAAGAATCTGATTCTTTGGTTAAATAGTGATACACAAAGGTGAAGAAGTAAACAGAGTGGCTTGCAATGTAGCTACGAAGTTCATAATTACACACGGAAAGCGAATTCGTGAAAATCCGGAAGCAGACAATATAACCTTTGATGATGTAGATATCAGCGGATTAATGCTCCCCCACAACGATGCTCTGGTAATATCCGTACTTATTCATGACACTAACGTAAAAAGAGTGTTGATTGATCTAGGTAGTTCAGTCAATATTATTTTGCTAAGAGTCGTGGAAGAAATGCTATTGGGGAATCAAGTAATCCTGAAGGCACGGGCCATATCAAGGTTTGATAACTCTATGGTTATAACCAAAGGGGAAATTGAACTTAGCACTTATGCTGAGGGAGTAATAAAAAATACAAGGTTCCAAGTCAACGATACTAACATGGCTTATAACGTAATCATGGGAAGACCATGGATCCACGACATGAAAGCAGTACCATCCACCTTGCATCAGGTAATTAAATTCCCTTTTGAATGGGGAATTCAAATAATTAGAGGCGATCAGCAAACCGCGAGAAATAAAAATTCCGTGGTACACTACAACAAAAAATTAGAAGTGGAAGAATCAAAAGATAAGGAAATCTCCCAAACAGAAGATGTTGCCCAAACAGGTATGGAAGAAATTACTATCCAAATAGGTACGGAAGATATTATTGCTGAAACAGGTACGAAAGAAGATAGCCATGAGAAGGTGAATCAAGTCACCACAGAAGAAATACCGAATCACACAGACGTGGATTCCAGACCTGACGTCATTCAAGAACCGGAGGAAGATGAACACATCAAAACAATGACGGAAGAACTCGAAGTTGTTCCCTTGTTCGAACAAAGGCCTGAACAGAAAGTTCACATAGGCACGGGGCTAAGACCAAGCCGAAGAGAAGAAAAGAAAGCAAGGACCATTCAAGAACCAAGTGATTGACGAAGAGGTACAAAAGCTCTTGAAAATTGGTTCAATACGTGAGGTAACATACCCTAACTGGTTAGCTAACACTGTGGTAGTGCCGAAAAAGAATGGTAAATGGAGAGTATGCGTAGATTACACTGATTTAAATAAAGCATGTCCCAAAGATTCATTCCCATTACCACATATAGATCAAATGATTGATGCCACCGCAGGTCATGAATTGGTAAGCTTTCTAGATGCATATTTTGGTTATAATCAAATTAAAATGGATCCCTTAGACGAGGAAAAAACTTCCTTTATTACAAACAAGGGGAGTTATTGTTATAAAGTCATGCCTTTTGGATTAAAAAATGCTGGAGCCACTTATCAAAGGCTAGTGACCCGGAGGAAGATGAACACATCAAAACAACAACGGAAGAACTCGAAGCTATTCCATTGTTCGAACAAAGGTCTGAACAAAAAGTTCACATAGGCACGAGGCTAAGCCCAAGCCGAAGAGGTAACTTAATTGATTATTTAAAAGCTAATGTCGATTTCTTTGCATGGTCCCATTCATACATGACAGGTATACCTCCAGAAGTGATGACTCATAAGCTAAATGAAGATCCATCCTTCATACCTGTTAAGTAGAAGAAAAGAAAGCAAGGACCATTCAAGAACCAAGTGATTGACGAAGAGGTACAAAAACTCTTGAAAATTGGTTCAATACGCGAGGTAACATACCCTAACTGGTTAGCTAACACTGTGGTGGTGCCTAAAAAGAATGGTAAATGGAGAGTATGCATAGATTACACTGATTTAAATAAAGCATGACCCAAAGATTCATTTCCATTACCTCATATAAATCAAATGATTGATGCCACTGCGGGTCATGAATTGTTAAGCTTTCTAGATGCGTACTCTGGTTATAATCAAATTAAAATGGATCCCTCAGACGAGGGAAAAACTTCCTTTATTACAAACAAGGGGACTTATTATTACAAGGTCATGCCATTTGGCCTGAAAAACGCTGGAGCCACATACCAAAGGCTAGTGACCAAGATGTTCCAGGTACATTTGGGAAAGACGATGGAAGTTTACATTGATGACATGCTGGTAAAATCAACACATGCGGAGGACCATTTCCAGCACCTCCCTGTTACCTTTGAAATTTTATGCAGGTATAATATGAAGTTGAATCTAGAAAAATGCGCCTTTGGTGTAGAATCAGGTAAATTTTTTGGTTTCCTTGTATCAAATAGAGGAATAGAGGTAAATCCTGCTCAAATTAAAGTTATTGAAGAAATACCTGATATACTTACAAACAAAAAGGAAGTTCAAAGACTAACGGGCAGGATTGCAGCCTAGGAAGATTTATTTCCAGATCTTCCAAGAAAAGTTTTAAATTCTTTTCAGTTCTCAAGAAGCAAAACCAGTTCAAATGGACTAAAGAATGTCATTAGGCTCTTAGAGATCTGAAAGCTTATCTATCAAAACCCCCGTTGCTATCAAAGCCAAAGGAAGGGGAGAGGCTATACATCTACCTTGTCGTTGCAGAAATCGTCGTAAGTGCAATACTGGTAAAGGAAGACAAAGGTAAACAATCTCCAATTTATCATGTAAGCAAGACTTTATTAGATGCTGAAACTAGATACCCACATCTAGAAAAATTAGCCTTGGCTCTAATTATGGCGTCTAGAAAATTAAGACCATATTTTCAACGTCATCCAATCACTGTTGTGACCTCATATCCTTTAAGAAATATTCTGCATAAACAGGAATTATCAGGAAGGTTAGCCAAATGGGCCATAGAATTAAGCGAGCACGACATAATGTATCAGCCTAGGACTGCAACAAAATTTCAAATTTTAGCTGATTTCGTCGTTGATTTTAATAATAGCATTGTCCCTGAAGTGGAAAAAGAGTTACAACTATTTAACGGTGTTAATCCGGGTCTATGGACCCTATTTACTGATAGTTCTTCTAATATAAAAGGTGTCGGCTTAGGCATAGTCTTAATATCACCTACGGGTGAAAAGACGCGGCAAACTATCAAATGTTATCCTATAACTAACAATGAAGCGGAGTACGAAGTTGTCGTTGCAGGGCGAGAACTGGCACGAGAACTCTCAATCAAGCAAATCGTAATCAAAAGTGACTCTCAATTGGTAGTAAATCAGATACAGGGGACTTATATTACTCGGGAGACTCGGATGCAACAATATTTAGAAAAGGCACGAGATCTCGTAAGGCAATTCAAAACGTAGAAGGTAATACAAATACCTAGGGAGGAAAATGCAGAAGCAGATGCATTGGCTAACCTCACAGCAGTTACGAAAGTAACAAATGAAGACAATACAATTGTCGTCCATCTGTTCCATTCAACAATAGATCAAGATAAAAATGAGGTAACTTTTAACAATTTTACCTGGGATTGGAGAAACGAAATTTTAAATTTTTTGCAGAATGGAATCGTACCTGAAGACAAAAAGGCGGCTCAAGCACTTCGCCGAAAAGCTGCGCGGTACTGCCTCATTCACAATTCTTTATATCGCAAAATGTTCGGAGGTCCTTTAGCAAAATGCCTCAGACCTAACCAAACGGAGTTCGTGATGAGGGAAGTCCACGAAGGACACTGTGGAAATCACGCAGGACCAAGATCCTTGGTCAAAAACCCTAATCAGAGCTGGGTACTATTGGCCTAAAATGGAAGAAGAAGCTGAGGGCTTCGTATCCAAATGCGACAAATGTGAAAGATTTGCTAACAATATGCATAGACCAGCAGAGTTATTGCACCCAGTTTTGGCCGTTCATGAAGTGGGAGATGAACATAGTGGGACCCCTTCCCGTAGCTAAAGGAAAGGTACGGTTCTTACTCGTGTTAACTAACTATTCCACGAAATGGGTGGAGGCAGAAGCCTTTAAACAGGTGCGAGAAAAAGAAGTAAAAAGCTTCATATGGAGAAATATAATATGCCGATTTGGAATACCGAAGGGGATCGTATGTGATAATGGCCCGCAGTTCATAGGCTCGCAAATCACAGAATTCTTCGAAAGCTGGCAAATCAGACGAATAACTTCAACACCCTATCACCCCGTGGCTAATGGGCAAGCCGAATCGACGAATAGTGTCATCATCAACAACCTAAAGAAAAGGTTAGAGAAAGCCATGGAAATTGGCCCGATGAGTTACCAGCAGTGCTATGGGCTTACAGAAAAACTTCAAAAACAGCCACGGGAGAAAATCCATTCACGCTTGTTTATGGCTCAGAAGCCCTAATACCGGTGGAAATTGGCGAACCAAGCATAAGGTTTACAACAGCCACATAACATACAAACAACGACGAGTTGAGAAATAATCTGGACTTGCTCAACATTGAAGAGAAATTGCGCTAATACGTATGGCATCTCAAAAGCAAATCATAGAGCGTTATTACAACCGGAAAGCTCACCTCAGATACTTCAAAATTGGGGACTTCGTTCTTAAGAAAGTCTTCCAATCAACAAAAGAAGCTGGTGCGGGAAAGTTAAACCCAAATTGGGAAGGACCCTACAAAGTCCGAGGCATCGCTGGGTAATGCGCCTATGAGCTGGAAGCTATGGACGGCAAGATCTTACCAACAAGCTGGAATGCCATCCATTTGAAGAAGTATTACTTCTAAGGAAAAGGAATACCCCCGGTCAGGTATCACTACGTTTGATTTCATATTTGTACAGTTAAAATTTTACTAACCGTTTTAGATGATAAGCAAAAAGCTAACCCATCACCAGATGATGATATTAGACTTGCAAAGACATGAGGAAGTAACTGAATTACCGGTCTAGGGTTACACTTTCTGATGGACGTTTTAAAGGGTTAAGCAATCATCATCTAAAAACTATATACCTTCGAGTCCCGTATGCTTTTCCTTTTCAGGAAAAGGACCACAAAGAAGGAATAGTCAAGTGCTCGAGATTTCATTCTTCATAGCTCAAACACTAGGGGTACTATACAATATGGAAGGCAAAGACGAAGCAAAGAAGACTATCAAAAAGTCAAAGCTCGAGCCTGAAGATCCATCTACCCAACAAGTCAAGTGATACGAGCAAAATCGAAAGAGCCAAAAACACAAAAGCCTGATTCAAAAACCTTCGAACAATGTTCATAGATGTAAACAAACGTTCAAGTTAGAAGGCAAAATATTAGTTACGAGGGAGAAATGCACATCTTTGTACTTATCTAGAAAACTGTTGTAACTAAACACAGTTATGAAATCTTTGTACTCATACAGAAAACTGTTATCAATAAAAAATAGTTACGGGTGAAAGATCACTATCCTTGCATTTATTCAAAAAACTGTTATAAACAAAAAACAGTTACGAATGAAAAAGCATCACCCTCGTGTTTATTAAAAACTATTGTCATTAAAAATAGTTACGGGTAACAACCCATACCTTTATGAAAACTGTTACAAACAAAAAACAGTTATTCCCTTGTATTAACTCGAAAAAAACTGTTACATGAGGAAAACAGTTACGAAATACAAGTGTATATCAAACCTGTTAAAAGAAAACAGTTGCAACATGAGTTTTAGACAATAATCAAACACATGTAAAATGTTATGAAAGTTCGGCACAAAAAACTTTCTTCAGAAACATTGTTAAACATGTGAAAAAATTCCTATCTCTCTATTGCATTTTTACACTATTCTGAAGTTGAGACGTCTTCTTCATCAAGTGTCGATAGAAAAAAGGGCCCTCTTTCATAAAATCGTACCTACTACGAAAAGTAACGGATAATCCAAGCATTTTATATGTAAAACTCAGAGATAAAACTTAAACCTCAAAAATGAAGCATGCAAAAGACTTAAAGAGTGGAATAGAAACTCAAAACAAAATTCATACTTGCATTAATATACTAACGGCTAAGTGAACTAAGTATTAACTTCTACTTAGCCGTATAAAGTTTATATACATTCAGGTGCCTCTAAGTTGTCCTTTGGGGACTTAAAAGGATCCAAACTTACCCCCGATGAGACTGGGGGTAACCACCAATTGAAAAAAAAGAAGAAAAAAAAGGAGGAACCAACTTCTTAAACTTCTTTGGAAAGGGGATTGACCTCACTAGCAGAGGGAACAGGAGAAACTGGGGACGAAGAGACTTGAACAGCAGAAGCCTCACCTTCAGGTGAAAAGAGATTCGGACCTTGTTGAGCCTTCTCAATGGCCTCCTTGATTTTTGCGATTTCAGCATTAAGGTCGAAACCATCTCGGCTCATTTCAGTCAATGACGAGGCGAGAGTTCATATACGCCCAACTTACATCAACAATTGTCTTATCTTTAAGAGCTTCGTAATTTTTTCCCCATAGAATAACCTCAGCCTCAGCTCTTAGTTCGTCCCTCTCAGCCACAACATCATCATTGGAGGCCCTTAAAGGAGCGAGAGACCTTACCAGGAGTTGAACTTTCTCCAAAGAGTTGCGGAGATCCTCCTGGGTTTGAGTAAGTGATTGCACAAGATCGCCTGAATACTCCTCCTTTTTGTTCAGCAAGGCCTTCAAATTCCTGATCTCCTCAGAGGAACGAGACAGCTGCTCCGCAAATGAGGATTCAAGGACGTTCTTATCTTTGCCCTCCTGATCAGAAGATGCTTTCTCCACGGCCAACTCTGCCATCATGACTCTAAGTTGCTGCTCCAAGGTACATTTTTCTTCTTCTATGGCCTCCATGTCGAGCCTTAAGCTTTCATACTGCTCCTTCTAGTTCAACACGCCATTCTTTCACTTCCTCCTCCGTGTTAGAAACCCTCTTCATAAGCTTCGTGCCTAAAAGATTGATCTGCAAAAGAAAGTGAAATTAGTTATGGTAAATACATGTACAAGAATGAACCCAAGAAAATGCATTTTACCTTTAAAGAAGTATGCACGATTTCATTAGCCCATGTAAGGGAACTGTGGCTGTCCAACTTAGCTCTCTCTGTCGGGCCTAGCAACGGTTTCAACCACACATCATACTGGCCAGACTTTTTAAAGAGACTACCCTCTGCTGGAACTTCTATCATCACCTGCCCCATCTCCCTGCTAGAAGACCCTACTACTGTAATAGAAGGCACAGAAGCAAGTAGAGATGCAGGAGCCATGGGAAAGGAAGTATGAGGGGCAAAAAAAGCCACGAGAGAGGGAGCAACGACAGGAGCAGGAATAGCCACGGGAGAAGGAGAGAAAACAGCCAAAGGAGCTTCATCAGCAACAGGACCAAAACCTTCACGGAACAAATGGTCAACAGATTCACGCACAGGAGAGGGAGTAGCATCCTCGGAGGCAGAAAGTCCAACTTCAGGCACGGAAGGCACAATGACAGGTGTAGACTCGTCATCTGAGACCACCTTCCTTCTGCGTGACCTATGGACCAAAGTGCCCTCCTCTTCCTCTTCTTCCTCCGAGGTCCTTGACCCACCTGCCTTCCTCTTTGAAAAATAAGAACCTGAAATGATTTCCTGCGCCTGAGCCAGGGATAATTTCGGAACAGACGCAACAGAAACTCCACGAGCGGGAAACCCTGTCAAAAGAAAACGGGTAAAAAAGAAACGCTTAAACAAGAAAAGAAGCAAAAATAAAAGCTTCGCTTACCGTGAGTCTTAACTCTCCAACCGTACTTCCCGGAGAAGTACTTCCATGAACGTTCTTCCAACGGAGCGGTTAAGAAAATCTTTTCTACCCAATCTCGAAAACTGGAGACATTCTCGACAGTTCCCATGATTACTGCAAAAAGAAGAAACAACTACGGTATTAATAAAATATCAAAAGCAAAAAGCAAGGAATGTGAGCAAAAATGTACTCACGTGTACGATTCCACTTCTCAGGGAAGGGAAGATTTTCTTCACCTACTAAACCAGCAGTATGCACAACAACATACTGAAGAAACTAACCTTGATCCTTATCATCATCAGGAGTCACCAACACTCTTTTACTCCTGGCAGCCAGGTTAAAAGTTCCTTGACGGAATAACATGGGGGAATAAAGGTGAAAAAGATGATTAAAGGTGAAGGGGACCAAAGCTAAAGTAGCTAAACATCTAAGACATGCAACGACTCGCCATGTAAGAGGATCAACTTGTCCCAAACAAATTTTGAAAAATCGACAGAACTCGAGGATAACTAGGTCGATGGGAGGCTTGACCCCTAAGGTAAAATGATAGGTATAAACAAAAGAATATCCCGTCTTGTAAGACTTTATTCTTTGATTACCATTTGGAACGACAACAGAAAAATCGGACTTCCAGAAACAGTCCCTGCGTATAAGAGGAATTAAACCTTCAGTGAGCTGGGTAGGGTACTTATCAGCACTATCAAGAGATAACAACGAAGAAAGCTGATCTCTAAGCGCCTAACTATCCCTAGAAAAGGTAAACTCCGCAGGTACTATTTCATCGACCCGCGGTTCACGCAAAGGTTCGTGATGTTCTCTACCTATAGACGAAGATCTGGAATCCCTAGCTCTCGGAGAAGTTAAAGACCTAGAAGGAGGAGGGGAAGTAATTTGAGAAGAGTAAGATCCCCTTGAAGGATTAGAACCTAAACTCCTCAACTTACCACCTCTCCGGCTCCGCGTCGGAGCAGAATAGGGAGTCAAATCTTCTACATTTATAACTCCCTTAGGCTGGCTCGAAGAAGACATATTTACAAAGACAAGGAAAAAGTTCTTTACAAATAAAGAATGAAAGTTAGAAGTTTTTCGTGAAAGTAAAGAAAGGAAAAGGGGTATTTATACTCGAAGACAACCGTCAAAAATGGGAAAAAACAATGATGTGAAAGCCATAATTGAAGGTGTCACTTCGTGACTGATGTAGCCGCAAAAATCCCTAAAAGGCGCTGAACAATTGCAGAACCATCCTAGAGATGACATGTGGCTTAAGCATTAAATGGAAGTGACAAGCGTCGCCTACGTTCAGAGAAAGATACAATGTTTCGAGTGAAGCGACAACAAAATATTCCCGCCAAAAATGAGTATCCACTTACCAAATATTAATCGATAAATAAATGGTAAGTGGGGGGACTATCTGTATTGGTAAAAAGAGCTTCACACGTGTAATAATTCTTGATGTCTCGGCCATTTATGTGGAGCAATAAAAACATGACAGATGGACAGGACTCTATAAAGAGGTACGAGGCAAAGAGGCACGACACAATATACCTACGGGGTAATCAGTTACGAGAAACTCAACATGATTGAGACAAGGAAGAGACACGGATGGAATGAATCCGGACAGAGCTACAGGTAGATTGAGAGATCTTCAATTAATGATCCACACGTTACACAACCTTCACGCAACAGTTACGGTTACTCTTTGTAATGTTACATTAATGTCATAATTAGTCATTAATGTGCGATCATTGTAAAAGGTAGACATTATATTAAGAAATTCCCTATATAAGGGAATAAAATATAACTTGTAAGGGACATTCGAACTACGATTATAATACACTTTACTTTCTGTGCATCTTATTATTTTCTATTTACTTACTTATTCGCAATTATCATTATTACCTTGGTTATCAGAAACCCGCGTTCATCCTAAAAATAGCTTTGGTAAAAGGATCTAATTCTTTTGTTAAACACACATGTCTTCACTTTGTAGTCTATGAGTCTCTTTTTACGCGATCCGCGTAATATTGATTGCGGCCGCATAAAATTCCTGCGGTCCGCACAACTTCAATTCGAGGTTCTCTGAATCCATTCCTTTGCGGTTCGCATAATAGTGAATGTGGCCGCACACTGACTTTTGCGGCCGCACAATACTTGTGTGGTCTGCACATCTTTACTTGCTCAAACTTCCAAGTCTCTGAACCTCTCTTTTGCGGCCGCACTAGAAATATGCGGTCCGCTCACTGTGAAGCTGAAGTTGACAGGGTTTCTTCATTGTTCGCGGCCGCACACAAAATTGTGTGGTCCGCACTCTAAGCATTATTTACCCTATTTTTGTCCTTGTCCAATTTTGACTCCTCTTTGATTGATTTTCACTTTCTTGGCTCGTTTCCCAATATTCCTGCAATAAAGCTCATTTCATTAGTTCTCGGGATACCTTTAAGCATTTTCGAGCTTAAACTCAAGTAAAAGAGGGCAAATAAGCTGTCAAAACTTATCAACTCCTCCAAACTTAAGCTTTTGCTTGTCCTCAAGCAATTAAGGAAATTCTCACCTCCATTAGAAAAAAGGATATTTCAGTTGTCCTGTGTTAAGTCAAAACACAAATCAAATGGGACCAACAATTACCCATACACTTAAGAATCATTAACACGCCTATGATTTGAAAATTGAAGCACAAATGGCTCTAATGTGACACTTGAGCATCAAGGGTTGACTTTGATCATCATTCGCACTTTCATGAAAGTCCCTGTGGATCCCAAACTCCTCCTCATATACTTTTCGGAAGCTCATCTCACTCACGAATGAAGAGTTCAAAACAATGACTCGAGGAATATTCCCTCATCACTCTCAAAAGAATGTTACAAGCCCGACTCTAAGTACCATATGCTTGTCCCTCATGTAGATCACCACTAATGTAGGATTGCTCGATTTGAAATCACGTAGGAGTTTTTCAGCATGTAATGAAGGCTTATGGATTAAGGAGGGTAATATCGGATTGGAATCGGTTCATCTTTCCTTTAGCACTTCATATTCTCTTATTTGGCCCATACTTTGCCGACTCTTTGAGTCATTTTCTTTTCCTTTAGGGGGATTAGAGAGACTTGACATCACTCTTTCTTTTCCATGATAATCACGATATCCTTCTTTGCTTTTCCCTTGATTCACACTTCTTCTTTCTTTTTGCATCTTTTCAACCCTTTAACATTATTCACTTTCTTTTTGTGTTTTTCTTTGTACTTCCTTTCTTTTTCTTTGCCTTTTCCTCTTTTTCGTATATTTTGTCTTTTTGTGCCTTGAAACCATCTTTAAACTCCTCGTCTATCCCTCAAACTTATGTTCTTGCTATTTGAATCACATGAGTGCTAAAGAAAAGTCGGATGCCAAGAGAGAGTCACTATAAAATGGTTAACGGCTTATAATGTGGTTATTGAAAAGAAAGTCTATAGGATCAAAAGGATTTACTAAAGATGATATCATTGGTAGGCCATGGAAAATTTCAAAACGGGTCAAGGAGAGCTTACAATCACTTCTCAAGCCAAGCTAACTTAGAATTTCGCCTAGAAACACATTCGGGGCAAGTTCTAGACCAATTCCATGGGTACTTCGACTTGTAACACAATACCTCACCTCTCACACAACCAGATTGTTAGAGAGACAGCAGTCGAGGGCCCATAACAACCGCATTCAAGATTGAAAATCTCTATGGTTTATCTAAACCATCTAATGGTTGCCTAAGTCAACACAAGATTCACAAGGTCACTAACTAGAGCTATTTCTTTATAAAAACTTGTTTTTAACCATAAGCGCACAGTTAAGTGTGTTGGTACCAAGTGAAACATGTTTGACCCTTTTATTCATTACTACTTGTTTTTACCTAAACATCAAAAACTGACGCAATCCCTTAAGAAGGTTGTCACGCCATCCAACGTTGGGAAGAGCTACCCGGTTCACACAAGACCCACCTTTGGAAAGAATTATGGCATTAAGAAAACCAAAGGCTTATTGTTCGTTAAAACATATGAAGAAGTTAACAAATCAAAAAGAAGCTAATAAAGTAATTAAGAAGTTATACTATTAGGAAAGCAAAACAAAGTACTTACGAAATAAACTACTAAAAGTAAGACCAATGAATATATAAAAGGGGGATGATTATATACATAATGAGGGATAGAGTAAAGATAAGAGAAAAAGAACAAAAGGGGTATATACGTTATTACATGCCCAAAATCAATATCAATCAATCATCAAAATAGACCACCCCCAAATGAAAAATAAGCATTATCCCCAATGCTTAACAAAAATAAGAACAGGGAAGGGTAGAGAGTTAAGAGAACTCCCTAAGTGGTCTCAGTCTGCATGCATCTCCAGCACCCTCAGTTTGCATAGCACCCTTATTACCCTCAGTCTCCTCAAGCTGAATCTCATCATCACCTGGCTGAGGGACAATCGGGTTGCTGAGTATCTGGATCATCTCCTCAACGGTGTGGGAAGTAGGGGTGTTCAAAACCGAACCGAAAGCGAAAATCAAAACGAAGCCGAAGCTTAATGGCTTATTGGTATCGGGTTAACATTTTAACGTACGGGGAACAAATTGAATTTTTTTTATTAACGGCTTATTGGTTTGGGGTGGATTATTCAATTTTCTTAAGGGGTAATCCGTTAACCCGTTACGAATATATATATACATATAAAATTTATTTTTATCCATATATATATATATATATATATATATATATATATATTAAATAATCAAAAACCCTTATTCCTCCAGTACTCTATCGAAGTGAATTAGAATAAAAGAAAGCCAAATAAAAGGAGTCATCTAACTGTGACTAAAGATAGAATTTGCTGTCTGAAACAAGATAACAACACCAGTTACACCACTGCTTCATCAACCTTTCCTGGGTTTTAAGGCATCCTAGAATTCTAAGAATGACGAATTTTTTTTTTAACAACGGCCAATTGGTAATCTTTCACATGGACTAAGTCCAATGTGCATAAACATAAATAAGATTCTAGACAAATGATTTACCCATCACGGTGTCTCTTCTGCTTCATCCCTCTTAGTACATTGACCACCTATTTAAACATACAGAGACTAGATTTTATTTTATTTTGATTGAATTAGGCCGATAAACCGCCCGATAAGAGCTAAACTGATACCAATCCACCTGATATCTTATCGGGTGGCTAGCGGATTAATACATTTAAAATCCGATAATCGATAAGCCAAATTGTTAAGAGTAAATAACCACCCAATCCGCCCGATAAACATCCCTAGTGGGAAGTAGCATTCGGCTCCTCAGATTGGCCGACTGCTGCCTCAGATGCCTCTGGTGCTACCTATGTTGCTGGAGGTGTTGTCTCCATGAGTAGGTCCAAAGGTAGATCTCCGTCCAATGTAATATTTTCAACCTCGTGACTCAACTTCTCCACTGACTTCTTCGATGCCTGAGACTTCCTCATCTTCTATGTTTGTTTCCCCAACTCCTCAATGGCTGTCCCATATGCCACCAAAGTTTCCATAATGATCTTTTGGTTGTCCAGAATCTTTTTCAAAGTCTCCTCCACTGATAGAGGTACCTGTGAGGAAGATGAGGTAGAGTATTGTGCTACAACAACAATGGATAAGTCAGCCAGCTTTGAAGTAACTGCTTGCATCCAGTTGTTGAGACTCGACAAGGTCTGGGAGACTCGCAGTGCAGTCTGTGGATAAGTGGTAGAAGCTGGTACTTATAAAGGAGATTACGGCCTGGATGAAGAAGGTAGTGGCATGGCTGCTGTAGAAGGCATGGCAGCAACTGGGGGCTCACCAGATGATCAGTAACTACTACCCTTGGCCCTTCAGACTGGTCAGTGAAAGTAGTTGCCTTACCCTTGAACTTCGAGTTGTCAGCATCCTGAAGGTGGTACCATGAGAAAGGCTTCTTGGCCTTAAATTTTGTATCAAACGGCCTTGGATCCACCCTTTGATCATTTAAGTATTTAGCGAGGAAGTTGGGGTAGGGATATGATCTCATCTCTTTCTGGACAACTAAGGTAATGTTGGTGGACATGATGGCCCCCACATTTATTGGATACCCAGCCATAATCGAAGCTACCAATTGCACAGGGAAGGGACAAGTTATTCTCATTCATACACGGGTCAATTCTGCTGTATACAAATGTCTGCCACCCTTTTGCCTCAAAAGTTAGGGTGGCTCATACTATGGGGACCCCTACTGTGAGCCACGGAGGTGGTTGTCCTCGAGCTACTAGAATCTCTGCTAACCATGGCCTAAAAGACTCTCCCAAAGCCAATTTCTCAAAGTATTGTACGGCTTCCACTTCTTCCAATCGCACGTATGAGTACAAAGCATAGGAGCCTAACCGGATTTTCATATTTCGCACCTTTGTCACCTTGGTACCCTTCTTTATGTGAGCCACATTAGCATAAAATTCTTTGACTAAGTGCTCATTTGCGTCGAGGACACTTTGGGTGAACCATTTCCATCTCCTTTGCTCTTGAAACTGTTTGAGGACATTTGGATTGTGAATGTCCAAGTCCTTCATCAAAAATTGTCGCCCTAGTGTGAGCGATCTATGGGGCCACAGTTCTCTAAACCTATTGAAGGTCCTCAGGCTGACAAATTTGTCCTCCTACATCTCCCTCCTCCTTTTACTCTCAAGGCCACCCATTCTAGTGTCACCCCTTCTTTCGTCATCTGGTATATCATCGTCATCATCTACATTTATTGGTGCAGGAGAAGGAGGTGAAGAGGAGGGCTCGGAACCCTTACTTCCCACGTCAGAATCAGCTGAGGAGCTGTCCGTTGTCTCATTGCGCAGTTGATAGTGCCCAGTGGATTGTGGTGGATTGGATTGGGGTTCAGGATGGACCTCTAGAGATTGTCCCTTAGAGGCTTCCCCATATGAGGCATATTCACTGGTGTTAGAGGATTCAGGAGCTAGAGGTCTGTTGGCAGCCGCTTTCTTGCTTATGATTTTTTGAACGGCAAGTGGAAGGTTACTCTTGCCTCGACCTCGGCCTCGGCCCTGGGAGGGCTCACCCCTCCCTTTTGGTGCATCGCCTTTCCCACGAAATCTAACCATTTTCAGTAATGATGGATGGAGGTGTGAGTCTACACAGATGAAATGCTTGAATTTTTAGAACTAATGGGGAGTGCACTGTGCTTGCTTAGGGTTTCAGAAGTTAGAGTGGGAAAAGTGTGAATAGTGCATGAAGGTTCTACTTATACCCTAGTTGAGTCAGTGCAAAATTTACAGTAGTGCGTCCGCACAATTTTGATTGCGGTCCGTACTCTTTAGCTGTTCCTTTGGAGAATTGTTGTGGTCCGCATAAAAGTTAGTGCGGACCGCATAATTTTTAGTGCGGCTACAATTTGTTCATAGAATTTTACAGGTCAAACTTCAGAGAGCATGTAGTTTTGGCTTTCCAATTGTGCGACCGCACATAGAATTGTGCGACCATAAAGTGATTGTGCGGTCCACACTTTTGTGATACTTAGCCAATTTTTCTTTCACCGTCCCTACAATGCACACCCCTTCCTGCATACACTTCACAACTAGTTAGCACAAAACAAAGCCTGCTTAATCTAAAGAAGAAAATTAAGATAAAGAAAAACGCATGGGTTGCCTCCCAAGAAGCGCCTGATTTAACATCGCAGCATGACGCATGTTACCATCAATCACTTGAAAAGGAGCAATGCCACAACGTGGCCATAACCAACCTTGTCAAGATAGTGGTTCACCCGGTGCCGATTGAATCTAAATACCTCATTGTTCTTATTTTTTTAGATCTAGAGCACCAAGGGGTGTCACTTGCACAACTTCAAATTGGCCACTCCACTTGGATTTCAACTTTTCCAGAAACATACGCTACCGAGAATTGAAAAATAGCACAAGATCACCTTCTTAGAATTCTTTGTTACGGATATACTTGTCATGGAGGTACTTCATCTTGTCCTTATACAAATACGAACTTGAATATGCATAGAATCGGAACTCACCAAGTTCATTCAATTTCTCTACCCTTAAATTTGCAGCTACATCCCACTCAAGGTTAAGCTTCTTCAATTCCCACATAGCCTTATGCTCAAGTTTCACCGGAAGGTGGCAAGCTTTCCTGAACACAAAATGATATGGAGACATACCAATTGGTGTTTTGTAAGTTGTTCTATAAGCCCAAAGAGAATAGTCAAGTTTCTTCGACCAATCTATCCGGTTGGCATTCACACTCTTTGACAGAATACTCTTGATCTCCCGGTTGGAGACTTCAACCTGTCCATTTGCTTGAGGATTATAAGGGGTCGACACTTTGTGAGTGACACCATACGTGGAGAGTAAAGTATGAATCTGTTCTTCTTCAAGAAATCTACCACACTCCGAGCTTCATTGTTGGGAAAATCCACGGCTTCAACCCATTTGGACATGTAATCCACAACTACCAATATATAGGTGTTCCCACATGAGCTCACAAATGGACCCATAAAATCAATGCCCCACACATCAAAAATGTCAATCTCTAGGATGGTGGTGAGGGGCATCTCATTTTTCTTGGAGATCCCACCGGCCCTTTGACATTCATCACAACGCCTTACGAGATCTCTAGCATCCTTGTAAAGAATAGGCCAATAGAATCAACAATGTAACACCTTTGTATCAGTTCTCGCTCCACCATGGTGACCACCATATGTCAAAGAGTGGAAAGCTTCAAGAATCCCCAATTGTTCTTCTTCTGGTACACATCTTCGGATAACACCATCAGTACAAATTTTGAAGAGACATGGCTCATCCCAATAGTAGTCCAGGAAGTCCCATTTGAGCTTCTTCCTTTGGTTTGAAGATAACTCATTCGGAACAATGTCACTCACAATATAATTGGCCACATCGGCAAACCATGGCATCCCGGTCATAGAAATGGAAAGGAGTTTCTCGTCAGGAAATGAATCATTGATCTCAAGGCCATTATGTGGGCTCCCCTCCTCCTCCAATCGAGATAAGTGGTCTGCCACTTGGTTTTCACTTCCCTTGCAGTCTTGTATCTCAAGATCAAATTCTTGTAAAAGAAGCACCCACCGCATCAATCTTGCCTTAGTCTTTCTTGATCATCAAATAACGAAGTGTCGCATGGTCGGGGTGAATAATCACCTTTGTACCCATTAGGTACGGGGGGAACTTCTCCATAGAAAAGGCATCGTCTAGGATTTCTTTCTCGGTCACCGTATAGTTGACTTAGGCCTCGTTCATGGTCTTACTACCATAGTAGACCGGATGAAAGATCTTGTTAATT
This sequence comes from Nicotiana undulata, assembly GCA_005239495.1. Classification (NCBI taxonomy): domain Eukaryota; kingdom Viridiplantae; phylum Streptophyta; class Magnoliopsida; order Solanales; family Solanaceae; genus Nicotiana; species Nicotiana undulata. Next base: position 50,853 of record ML285254.1, read on the forward strand.
CATTGCCCCAATACCGCTCCAACCGCCACATCGCTCGCATCACGCATGAGCTCAAAAGGTAAGCTCCAATTCGGTGCGGTGATAATAAGAGTGGTAGTCAACTTATAGTAGTTCAAATGCCTTCATACAATCTTCATTGAAAAGAAACTTGGCATCTTACTACAAGAGTTTGCACAAGGGGTTTACCACCTTAGAAAAGTCCTTGATGAATCGGCGGTAAAACCCTGCATGACCTAGAAAGCTCCTCACTCCCTTAACGAAAGTAGGGGGAGGGAGTTTGGATATCACTTCAATTTTTGCTTTATCAACCTCAATACCATTCTTGGAAATTTTGTGACCGAGGATAATGCCCTCCTTGACCATAAAGTGACACTTCTCCCAATTCAACACCAAGTTAGATTCCTCACAACATGCCAATACCTTATCCGAGTTGTCCAATCACTCTTCAAAAGAATTCCCCACGACCGAAAAATCATCCATGAATACCTCAAGAAAGTCCTCCACCATATCGGTGAAGATGGCCACCATACACCGTTGAAAAGGTTTCGGTGCATTGCATAACCTGAATGGCATCCGCGAGAATGCAAAAGTGCTAGGGACAAGTGAAAGTGGTCTTCTCTTAGTATTCAGGAGCATATATCCGGAGTATCCATCAAGGAAGCAATAAAAAGTACGTCCGGCCAACCTATCCAACATCTAATCAAGAAATGGAAGTGGAAAATGGTATTTTCGAGTAACTTTGTTGAGCTTCCTATAATCCATGCACACTCTCCACGCGCTGACAGTTCTTATGGGGATCAATTCATTTTTATCATTTGTTATCACAGTCATGCCCTCTTTCTTTGGGACACATTGCACCGGCGAGGTCCACGAACTATCTGAAATGGGGTAAACAATCTCGACATCCGACCACTAGATGATCTCTTTCATCACTACCTCTTGCATGGACTCGTTCAATCGTCTTTGATGTTTCACGGAGGGTTTGGCATGTCAGGCCAACCTATCTAACATCTAATCAAGAAATGGAAGCGGAAAATGGTCTTTCCGAGTAACTTTGTTGAGCTTCCTATAATCCATGCACACTCTCCACCCAGTGACAATTCTTATAGGGATCAATTCATTTTTATCATTTGTTATCACAGTCATGCCCCCTTTCTTTGGGACACATTGCACCGGCGAGGTCCACAAACTAACAGAAATGGGGTAAACAATCCCGACATCCAACCACTTTATGATCTCTTTTTTCACTACCTTTTGCATGGACTCATTCAATCGTCTTTGATGTTCCACAGAGGGTTTGGCATCCTCCTCCAAAATGATTTTGTGCATGCAAAAGGCGGGGCTTATACCCCAAATATCCGCCAATGTCCAATCTATTGGTTTTTTTCTCCTTTGGAGCACCGCAAGGTGGAATCTACCTGCACGTTAGTTAAGCACGAGGAAAGAATAACAAGTAAAGTGGAACAGGGGCCTAGAAACTCATACCTGAGGTGTAAAGGCAAAGGCTTTAACTCCAGGGTGGGAAGCTCCTCGATTGAGGGCTTTGTTGGTGGAGTCTTCCGTTTCTCGATATCCATGAAAATTTTCGTGGCTCATAGGTATATGACCTCATTCCTTGCAAAGCATGACACATTCTATAAAGCCTTCCTTCTCTCATCATGATTTAGCAACACAACTTCCAAGGTATCTTCAACATTTATCACAGCACTTGTGTCATCAACAATGACTTCTGTCAAAAGATCCACGAACGAACACACTTCATTGCTATTTGGATGCCACATTAATTTGCAAACATGGAACACCGCTTTTCGTCACCCACCCAGACGGTGAGTGTTTAACCAAATAATTAGATTCTCTATCAAAGCTATTTTAAGAAGTACTCGGACTTCTAATAACCACGTAAATTGACTACTAATAATAATTAAATTTGTAATAAGAAAGCAATAAGAATGCGTAAAAGTAAATGTATTTCAGTAGTGGTCCGAAAGTGTCCATACAAGTGATATACTCCCTTTTATAGGGAATTTCTTAATATAACGCCTACTCTTCTTAATGATTGAGCATTAATGACTAATAATATCATTAATGTAACGTTACAATAGGTAATCGTAACTATTGCGTGAATATTATGTAACGTTTGGCTCATTGATTGAAGATCTTTGAATCTGCCCTTTATTCTGCCTTGGTTCATTCTGACTGTGTCTCTTCACCTCCTCAGCTAGATTGGGGCTCCCGCATCTAATTGTCTCGTGGGTATGTTGTTCGGTTCTTCTTTGTCTCATACCTCTTTGTAAATTTATGACCAGTTGTCATGTTTCTATTGCTCCACATGGATCACCTTGTCATCAGAAATATTACACATGTGAAACCTATTTTTTACCAATACATAAGTCCCCCCACTTACCATTTATTTATCAATTAAATATTTGGTAAGTGGATACTCATTTATGGTGGGAATTATTTTCCGCCGCTTCACTTGTACCATCACATCCATCTCTGAATGTATACGTCTCTTGTCACTTCCATTTAATGCTCGTGCCATGTGGCTTTCTAAGATTAGCTCTACAATTATTCAGCGCCTTTTAGGGCTTTTTGCGGCTGCATCAGTCATGAAGTGACAGTTTCAATACACATCACTGTTTTTTCTATTTTTTGACGTTTGCCTCTGAGTATAAATACCCTTTTTCTTTCTTTTGCTTTCACGAAAAACTTCTAACTCTCTTTCATTGTTTGTAAATTCTTCTTTCTTGTAAACATGTCTTCCTCAAGCCAGCAACCCAAAAAAGTTATCATTGTAGGCGGACTATCTCTTTCTTCTGCTCCAATCCGGAGTAGGAGGGGTGGTAGACTAAGAAGTTTAAGTTCTAAACCTTCCAGAAGTTCTTCTTCTTCTCATATTACTCCTCCGCCATCTTCAAGGTCTAATATTTCTTCATCTTCTTAGAGGGCTAGGGATTCTAGATCTTCTTCGAAGAGTAGGGAACCTAACGAACCACTTCGTGAACCGAGAGTCGATGAGATTGTCCCTGCCGAGTTTTATTTTATAAAGGATAATGAGGCCATTAGTAAATAGCTTTCTTCCATGTCATCACATGATAGTGCTGACCTTTATCCTACCCAAATAACAGAGGGTTTAGAGATTGCTGTTGGAAATCTGATTTTCCAGTTGTAATTCCTAATGACAATCAGAGAATAACCTCTTATACAACTGGGTATTCTTTTGTATACACTTATCCCTTCACTTTAGATTTAAGCCTCCCATCGACCCCGTCATCATAGAATTCTGTCGATTCTTCAATGATTGTTTGGGACAGACCAGTCCTCTTATTTGGATAGCAGTTGCATGCCTTAGGTATTTTTCCAACTTAGCTTCAGTTCCTTTTACTTTGTATCATCTTATTCACCTATATTCCCCGATGCAATTCCGCAAAGTAGTTTTTACTCTCGCGGCTAGGAGTAAAAGAGTTTTAGTTATACCTGACGATGACAAAGATAGAGGATGGTATGTTCGGTATGTTGTTGTCCCTACTGCAGGTTTAGTAGGTGAAGAAAATCTCCCCTTCCTTAAGAAGTGGAACTTTGCACGTGAGTACAATTTTGCTCCCTTTCCTTCTTTATTTTTGATAAATTACCAGTACCGTGACTGTTTCTTTTTCTTTTGCAGCAACCATGGGAACCGTCGAGAATGTCTCCGGTTTCCGTGATTGGGTAGAAAAATTACTGTTGATCGCTCCTATGAAGAACATTCTTGGAAGTACCTCTCATAGAGGTTTGGTTGGAAGCTGAAAATCCAGGGTAAGGTTTTTTTTATACTTCTTTTCTTTCTCTTTTCGAGCTTTTCTGATCCCTTTCATTTTTAGGGTTTCCTGCTCGTGGAATCTCTGTTGTTGCTGTGTCCGCTTCAAGACTTTCTTTGGCTAAGGCCCAAGAAATCATTGTTAACTCCTCTTCGTCAAAAAGGAAGGCAAGTGGGTCCCAGACCTTGGAGGATGAGGAGGGTTCTTTGATTTGGAGGTCGCGAAGAAGGAGGGTCGTATTTGACGATGAGTTTGTCCCCGTTGCTGATCCTCCCGTACTTGAATAAGAACATTACACTCCTGAAGATGCAACTCCCTCTCCTATTAATGAATCAATTGAACAACTGCTCCACCAAGACTTTGGTACAGTTTCAAAGGAAGCACCTCTTGTTATTTTACCTCCGTTTATTCCTGTGGAACTTTCGTTTACTGCTCCCGTTACTGTTTTTGCTCCCCAGCCTATTCCATTCGTGGATCCTTCATCTACCTCTACTTCCGTGCCTTCTATCGTTGAAGTAGGATCTTCCAGTAGTGGGGTTATGAAGCAAATAATGATAGAGGTTCCTGTGGGATGCAGCCTCTTAAAGAAGTCAGGCCAAGTGGATGTATGGCTAAAGCCCCTGATAGGTCCGGTTGAGAAGTCTAAGCTGGAAAGTTACAACTCCTTAACTTGGATGAACGAGATTGTGCACTCGTCTATGAAGGTATACTTTATATCGTCCCTCCTTCTTTTCATATCCTTTTCCGTATCTAACTTTTCCTTTTATGCAGATCAATCTTATTGGCACATAATTAATGAAAAGAATCATTCATACAGAACAATTGGCAAATGACTATCATACCGAGGCCGACAACTGGAAGGAGCAGTTCGAGAGTCTTCAGCTTGATATGGAAGTAGTAGAGGAGGAGAAATGTACCTTGAAGCAGCAGATCAGATTAATTGCAGAGGAAATTGCCATAGAGAAGGCATCATCAAACTAGGTAGGTAAGGATAAAAGAATCTTGGGGTCTTCCTTTGCGGAGCAGCTTTTCAATGCTACTGAAGAGATAAGAAGCTTGAAGGCTTTGTTGGATCAAAATGAGGCTTATGCTGGTGAACTTGTGCAATCACTTTGTTTAACCAAAGAATTAGATCCCTTGACTAAAGCTTATTTTTAGGAATGAACACGGGTTTCTGATAATCAGGGAAATAATGATAAATAAAAAGGAGTAAGTAAATAGACAATAATATGATGCACGGAAAAATAAAGAATATTGTATTCGTGGTCCAGATGTCCCTTACAAGTTAACTTCTATTCCCTTATATAGGGAATTCTTCAGTATAACGTCTACCTCTTGCAATTAACACATTAATGACTAATTATTACATTAATGTAACGTTACAAAGAATTATCGTAACTGTTGCGTGAAGGTTGTGTAACGTGTGGATCATTAATTGAAGATCTTTGAATCTGCACATAGCTCTGTCCGAATTTATTCTGATCGTGTCTCTTCTTTGTCTCAAATAAGTTGAGTTTCCCGTAGTTGATTACCTCATAGGTATATAGTGTCGTGCCTCTTTGCCTAGCACCTCCTTATAGAATCATGTCTAACTGTCATGTTTTCCTTGTTCCACGTAACTGGCTGAATCATCAAGAATTATCATACGTGTGAAGATCTTTTTTACCAACACACACTTAAATCTCAACAATCATAAAACAGTTAAACTGCAATTCTCATAACTTCCTCAATATTATCAAAAATGAAACCAACAGGAACATAAATATATATATATATACCTCGTAAAAACAATGCCAAATTACTCAACCGTTTTGTACCCCAAGGGAACAAAATAAACAACCAATACTCTTTTTAAAATAACCACAATAATATTAACAACAAAATAACAAAGCCAACTAGTCATAGAAAAACAATAATGAACAAAGAACAATTAAAACAAGAATCATTAAGTTGGGAACGGGAAAGGGATCATGCTTAACAGACAAATTGGGTGGTGCATAGATACTCGTCACCTCACCTATACACCACGTCCATGCATTTCACATAGCAAACAAGTGGGGATTCCTATTCCCTCAAGTCAAAATTAGACCAAACACTTACCTCAATTTCGCAGGCCACTCACTGCTCAATTACATATTTTTCGTTTAGAATCTTGCCCTAACTTGCTCGAATCTAATCATAATTAACTCAATATCATTAATTAAGTCTAAAGGAACTAACTTTATTGAAAATTACAATTTTTCCTAAGTTTTCTAAAAAAAAGTGAAAACCCGACCCCGAGCCCGCTTGGTCTAAACTCGGGGTTCGGACCAAATTACGTTTACCCATTTACCCACGAACCCAAATATACTATTAGTTTCGAAATCCGACCTCAATTCGAGGTAAAGTTTCGATTTGTACAAACTTTCGTAATTCTACCCAAACCCTCAATTTTTACCATGAAATTTTTTGATTTTTGATTTAAAAGTGATGAAAAATATTGGGTAATTGAAAGAGTAAAGTTTAGACTTGATTACCTATGACTTGGGGATGATAATTGGTGAAGAAATTCGTCCCTAGGGCTGTGAACTTCGAAAATAAGGTGAAGAAGAAGGTCTGCCCGTTTTTAATATATTTTTCTACCAGCTATTCTACCTCGTTTCTCATGCCAAACGATCCCGAAACTCGATTTTTATGTGTCCAATGGATTCCTTGTAAAATTCTAGTCAAGTTAGGCTTTTGCATCACTCAATTTGACCTTATAATGAAGGGGATATGTAGGTTTTAATATTTGCAAATAGTGCAGGTTTTTAATACGCAGTCAGGGGCAATATCGTAATTAATATGCAAAATCTGGCAACCTTAGTAAAATGACCATAGAATCCTCATACAATGTCCAAATTCGATGGTTCTTTTTGTTACGGGTCCGTAATTACGATACGGATCTAATACATTATTCAAATAAGAAATCAAAACTCATTTGTTTAGTATGATATCATTTATGCTTGAAAAACGACGTCAAAGCATAAGAAAGAACGAATGCAACACAACCCAAACTTATTTGAAACTCACCCGAGCCCTCGGGGCTCTAAACTAAATATGCACGCAAGTCTAAAAGCATCATACGGACTTGCTCGTGCGATCAAATCATAAAATAACATGTAAAACTATGAATTAAACCTCAAAACTTATTATTTTTCTCAAGAACACTTAATGCTCACTATTTATCAACCAGACATCCGAATCACGTCAAATAAATTTCGATTCTCGCCAAATTTTGCTGACAAGGCTTAAATATCATAACAAACCTGTATCGAGCTCCAAAACCAAAATATGGGCTCGATACCAACGGTTTCAAACGTTAATTCATTTCTTTATTTCATTAATAATTCAACAAAATAATTTCTTTCAAAAATTGATTTCTAAGGCTTGGGACCTTGGAATTCAATTCCGGGCATACACCCAAGTCCCATATTTTACTGCGGACCTCCCGGGATCGTCGAAGCACAGATCCGAGTGTGTTTACTCAAAATATTGACTCAAGTCAACTAAAACCAAATTTTTAATTCTTAAAATTATTATTTCTTATATTTTCACATAAAAGCTTTCCGGTTTCACGCCCGGACTGCGCACGCAAATCGAGGTATTTAAAATTAACCTTTTTAGGGTTATTAAGCCTAGAACGGAGTCTAACTTCATAAAATGACCCCTTGGGTCATCACAACCTGATCTTGTTCTACTGTTTGATCATTATCGTTGTTGTTATTGTTGTTGTTGTTGGATCTCTCTTGGGATTGTTCCCTTGAACCTCTTGGGGATGGAAGAGGTGATGGAGTCCCATTTCTCAACTGGTTATTGTCGTTGGGGTTCGACATAGTTCAGAGGATGTCGCTTTGAAAAGCAAACGAAGATTATCAGATTCTCGATAACGGAACCAATTTGTTTAACCAAAGAATTAGATCCCTTGACTAAATCTTAACTTTAGGAATGAACACGGGTTTCTGATAATCAGGGAAATAATGATAAATAAAAAGGAGTAAGTAAATAGACAATAGTATGATGCACAGAAAAATAAAGAGTATTGTATTCGTAGCCCAGATGTCCCTTACAAGTTAACTTCTATTCCTTTATATAGGGAATTCTTCAGTATAACGTCTACGTCTTGCAATGATAACACATTAATGACTAATTATTATATTAATGTAACGTTATAAAGAATAATCGTAACTGTTGCGTGAAGGTTGTGTAACGTGTGGATCATTAATTGAAGATCTTTGAATCTACCTGTATCTCTGTCCGGATTTATTCTGGCCGTGTCTCTTCTTTGTCTCAAATAAGTTGAGCTTCCCGTAGCTAATTACATCGTAGGTATATAGTGTCGTGCCTCTTTGCCTCGCACCTCCTTATAGAATCATGTCCAGCTGTCAGTTTTCCTTGTTCCACGTAACTAGCTGAATCATCAAGAATTATCATACGTGTGAAGCTCTTTTTTACCAATACACACTTAATCAGACCCAAGAAGATCTCCGTGAATCTTCAGACAAGATTCAGTTTCTGGAAAGATCCCTTTCCCCTTTGCAGGCTTCTTATGATGTTGTCGTGGTTGAGAGAGATGAGCTAAGAGCAAATATTGAACAATGGGAGAAAGACTACAAGGCTCTTGAGGAAAAAGCAGATGTTGATGTTAGTTGGGGTTATTTGAATGCCCGACTTGACACATTGATGGAAATGGGCCAAGAGAATTTTGACTTAGAAGTTAATTGCCAAAACCAATGAGACGATTGAAAAGTCTAGGCAGAGTCAAAATTTCTCATCACCTGAAGTTGAGGTCCTAACAGGTAATGAAATCGTACCTGATGAAGTTGTTGCTCAAGCCTCTCCTCCTGCTGCCGAAGATAATCCCCCCAGTGTCTAGTGAAAGAGTTTATTGAACCCTGTCTTTTTTTTTTCTTTTTTCTTTGGAACAATTGGTGGTTACCCCCTGTCCCATTTTGGGAGTACAGTTTGGTTCTTGTAAGTCCCCAAATGAAAAATTAGGGGCAACCTTGTATAAACAAATCTGGCTTAAATTAAGTTAATACTTAGTTTTTGCCATAATATTAATATTAATATTAGCATGACTTATGATTTCTCGAGTTTTTTTTTACTCTTAAGTGTTAGCATGCTTTTCGTTAGGGTTTTTGTTTTACCCCTTAGTTTTTAATTTTGCATTGAGAATGCTTCGATATTTCGTGTCTTTTTTAAATAAGCACGATTAATAAAAGAGGGACCTTTTTGATCGACACTTAATGAAGAAGACGTCTCAACTTCATAATGGTGTAAACATACAAAAAAGAGATAGGAATTCACATGTTTTTTCTGAACAATGTTTTGAAGAAAGTCTTTGTATTATTCGAACTTCCGTAACATTTTACATGTGTTTGAGTATCGTCTATAACTCTTTCATAATTGTTTTCTTTACAACGGATTTTGAATAAACACAAGGGTATGATTTTTTTCCCGTAACTGTTTTCCTTTACAACAGATTTTGAATAAATACAAGGGTATGAATTTTTACCCGTAACTAATATTCTGCCTTTAACCTGAACAATCGTTTACATTCACGAACATGTTTTTTGTAGGTTTTTGAATCATGCTTTGTGTTTTTGTATTTGGCTCTTTGATTTTGCTCATAACGCTTGACTTGTTGGGAAAAATGGATCTTCAGGCTTAAGCTTTGACTTTTTTTATAGTCTTCTTTGCTTCTTCTTTGCCTTCCACACTGTATAGTGCCCCAAGTGTTTGAGCTTTGAAGAATGAAATCTTGAGCACTTGACTATTCCTTTCTTGTGGTCTTTTTCCTGAAAAGGAAAAACATACGGGAATCGAAGGTATATAGTTTAGATGATGACTACTTAACCCTGTAAAACGCCCATCAGAAAGTTGTTACTCTAGACAGGGAATTCAGTTACTTCCTCGTGTCTATGCAGGTCTAATATCATCACCTGGTTATGGGTTAGCTTTTTGCCTATCATCTAAAATGGTTAGTATAATTTTAACTGTACAAAAATGAAATCGAACGTAATGATACCTAACCGTGGGTATTCCTTTTCCTTAGAAGTAATATTTCTTCAAATGAAAGGAATTCTAACTTGTTGGTAAAATTCTGCCATCCACGGTTTCTAGCTCATAAGCGCCTTTCCCAGCAATGCCACGGACTTTGTAGGGTCCTTCCCAACTTGGATTCAGTTTTCCTACACCGCCTCCTTTGTTGATTGAAAAACTTTTTTAAGGACGAAGTCCCAAATTTTAATATATATGAGGTGAGCTTTTCTGTTATAATATCTCTCTATAATTTGTTTTTGAGTTGCCATGCGTATTAACGCAGCTTCTCTCCTTTGCTCGAGCAAATCCAGATTTGTTCTCAACTCGTCGTTGTTTGTTTCTTCTGTTGCTGTTTTGAATCTCATGCTTGGTTCACCACTTTCCACTGGTATTAAATATTTTGAACCATTAACAAGCGCGAATGTGGTTTCCCCTTCCTTTGGTTTAGATAGCAGCGGGGGATTCGATAGGTAGGCCTTCAAATTTTTAAGAGCTTATTGGCATTCTTCAGTCCATTCGAACTGTTTCTGCTTCTTCAAGACTAAGAAAAATTTAAAACTCTTCTCTGAAGATCTGGAAATGAATCTTCCTAATGCTGCAATCCTGCATGTTAATATTTGAACTTATTTTTTGCTCGTGAGTATATCAGGTATTTCTTCAATATCTTTAATTTGAGCAGGATTTACTTCAATACCTCTATTTGATACAAGAAAACCCAAAAATTTACCTGATTCGACGCTGAAGGCACATTTTTCTGGATTTAATTTCATGGTACATGCGGAGGATCTCGAAAGTAATCGAGAGATGATGGAAATGATCTTCTTCTTGTGTTGATTTCACCAACATGTCACCAATTACACCTCCATTGTTTTCCCCAGGTGTTCGTGGAACATCTTGGTCACTAGCCTTTGATACGTGGCTCCAGCATTTTTCAAGCCAAAAAGCATGACTTTGTAACAATAAGTCCCCCTGTTTGTAATAAAGGAGGTTTTTTCCTCATTTGAGGGGTCCATTTTTATCTGATTGTAACCAAAATACGCATCTAGAAAGCTTAATAATTCATGACCTGCAATGGCAACAATCATTTGATCTATGTGCGGTAATGGAAATGAATCCTTTGGGCATGTTTTATTCAGATTTGTATAATCTACGCATACTCTCCAGTTACCATTCTTTTTAGGTACCACTACGGTGTTAGCTAACCAATTAGGATATTTTACCTCACGTATTGAATCAATTTTTAAGAGTTTTTGTACCTCTTCATCGATCACTTGATTCTTGAACGATCCCTGCTTTCTTTTCTTTTGCTTGGCATGTACGAAGAATGGGTCTTCATTTAGTTTATGAGTCATCACTTCTGGGGGTATAACTGTCATATCTGAATGGGACCAATCAAAACAATCTGCGTTAGCTTTAAAGTATTCAACTAACTTACCTCTTCTGATTGGGCTTAGCCTTGCGCCTATATGGACTTTTTGCTCAGGTTCATGTTCGAACAGTGGAACAGTTTCGAGCTCCTCAGTAGTTGTCTTGATATTCTCATTGTCTTCTAGTTCTTGAATAACACCAGTTCTGGAATTCATGTCTGTGTGTCTTAATGTGATATCCGTGGTGATTTAGTTCACCGTATCTTTATCGTTTCCTTCCGTTTCTGTTTGAATTGTTTTCTCGTCCTTTGATTCTTCCGCTATTTCTTCTATATTGGAATGTATCACTGAATTAATGTTTCTTGAGGTATGCTGATCACCTCGAATCTGTTGGATTCCCTATTTAGAAGGGAATTTAATCACCTGATGTAGAGTATATGGTACTGCTTCCATATCATGGATCCAAAGTCTCCCCATGATTACGTTATAATCCATATCAGTGTCAATGACTTGGAATTTCATATCCTTGATAACGCCTTCTGCATAGGTACTAAGCTCGATTTCTCCTTTTGTTATGACAGTAGAGTTGTCGAACCCAGACAAGGAATGTGCTTTTGGAATTATATAGTTCCCCATCAATATTTCTTCAACAACTCTCAACAAAATGATATTGACCGAGCTACCTGGATCAATTAACATTCTTTTCACGTTAGTGTCATGTATAAGTAAGGATATTACTAGTGCATCGTTGTGTGGAAGTAATAATCCATCAGCATATGCTTCGTCGAAGGATATATTATCTTCCTCCAAAGTTTCACGAGTTTGTTTCCCGTGAGTTACTACGAACTTGGTTGTTCTTTTATAAGTTACGACATTCACTTCCTCTCCTCCGTTTATCACATTTACTGTTCTCTTTAGAGAAGGTGGCTTTGGGGGTTCCTGCATGTTCTTCAAATATGCATGTTTACCTTTTTCACTAAACAATTCTGTTAGATAGCCTTGTTTTAATAATGTTCTACCTCACCTTGGAATAACCTGCAATCTGACGTTCTGTGCCCATGATCGTTGTGAAATTTGCACCAGAAGTCAGGATTTCTTTTGTTTGGATTCGATCTCATTTCTTTGGGCCATCGAACTTTATAACCCATATTTCTTAATACAGTAATTAATTCAGAAGTACTTACATTGAAATTGTAGTCTCCAATTCTTACATGACCTCTATTTCGCTCATCTCGATCCTTTCCGGATCTTGATGATGATGAGCTCGAATCTCTATTTGGCGGTCTATGATCAGACAATGTGTTTTCAAATTTGGAAGGAGTCTCCCATCCCGAAGGTCCCATGTATGGATCGTACCTGTTCTTACCGGTTCTCCTTTTTGATTTGGAGCGTCTAGAACTAGTCTTGTCTTCTGCTTTTGATTGTGCAATGGTATCTTCTTCTATTCGTAACTTGGTGTTGTACCTGTTATAGATATCGTTCCATGTCGTGGTTGGGAACTCTCTCAAGCTTTCTTTGGGTCATCTCGTGGCTTCTGAGCTTTTATCATTCAAATTACTTGCAAATGCCATTGCTGCCCAATTGTCAGGACACTCTTGCTAGCAGCATTCTTTCACGTTGGAATCTGTCTACGAATTCATGTAACAACTCTGTGTCTCCTTGTTTTATTTTGAATATGTCTTTCATTCTTTTTTTCTAATTTTTTCGCACCGGAATGTGCTTTTATGAACGAATCTGCAAGCTCAACAAAAGAATCAACAGAAGTTTTGGGTAAGAGAGAATACCATGTTAACGCTCCTTTGGTGAGGGTTTCTCTAAACTTATTGACCAACACATATTCAATTTCTTGCTTATTCAAGTCATTGCCTTTTACTCCTGTGGTGAAAGCAGTAACATAATCACGTGGGTCGGTTGTCCCATCGTATTTTGGTATGTCAGGCATTTTGAATTTCTTGGGAATAGGCAATGGTGCTGCACTTGGCTTCCAAGGTTGTTGATAATATCTATCAATGTCAAGACCCTTGATGATAGGTGGTACGCCAGGAATTTGTTCGATATGATTGTTTTGTTCCTTCACCTGTTTCTGCAAGGTTAGTAATAAAGATTATAAATCTGAATTATTAGACATACATGGTCTTCCTTGAAGAGACTCATTTGGAGTGCCTCTACTTCCTGAATTTGCTAGTCCGGATTGTGGGTTTTCCACAGTTGCGGTGTTGTTTTGAGGAGGCGTATGTGATATAGCTGGTAGCCCCCTCACGAAAGCTTGAAGAGCGTCCTTCACATATTCGCCAACCATTTGCTTCACTGGGTCTTGTTTCCCGTGTTTGCTCATTTCCAGTTTGATCATTATTCTGAGTTGTAGATCTCCCTGGGGAGTGGTCCCTTGAACCTCGTGGGGATCCCTGAGGTAATGGGGCTGGAGTTCCAATTGCCTGTTGGTTGTTATCGTTGGAGTTTGACATGATTCGCGAAAGGTTGTTTGAGAAAATACAAAGATTATCAGAATTCCAATTAACGGAACTAATTTATTTAACCAAAGAATTAGATTCTCTGTCAAAGCTATTTTAAGAAGTACTCGGGCTTGTGATAACCACGTAAATTGACTAATAATAATAATTAAATTTGTAATAAGAAATCAATAAGAATGCGTAAAAGTAAATATATTTCAGTAGGGGTCCAAAAGTGTCCATACAAGTGATATACTCCCTTTTATAGGGAATTTCTTAATATAACGCCTACTCTTCTTAATGATTGAGCATTAATGACTAATAATGTCATTAATGTAACGTTACAATAGGTAATCGTAATTGTTACGTGAAGATTATGTGACGTTTGGCTCATTGATTGAAGATCTTTGAATCTGCCCTTTATTCTGCCTCGGTTCATTCTAACAGTGTCTCTTCAACCCCTCAGTTAGATTGGGGCTCCCGCATATAATTGTCTCGTGAGTAGGCTGTTCCGTTATTCTTTGTCTCGTACCTCTTTGTAAATTTATGACCAGTTTTCATGTTTCTATTGCTCCACATGGATCGCCTTGTCATCATAAATATTACACGTGTGAAGCCTATTTTTTACCAATACAGTGAGGTCACCAACTTCCACATCAACTAAGGCCTTCCCTGTAGCAAGGAAAGGTCTCCTCAATATAATTGGCACCCCGTAGTCAACCTTATAGTCAAGGATTATAAAATCTGCGGGAAGGATGAACTTTTCGACCCGAACTAACACATCATCAATTATCCCCAATGGCCTTTTCATTGTATGGTCCGCCATTTGCAACCTCATGGATGTGGTTCTTGGTTGCCCAATCCCCAACGTTTTGAACACAGAATAGGGCATCAAGTTAATGCTTGCCCCCAAGTCACATAAAGCTTTGGTGAAATCGGCACTCCCAATAGTGCACAGGATTGTGAAAGCACCGGGGTCTTCCAACTTTGGATCAATGGAGTTCACAATAGCACTCACTTGATATTTCATTTTGATCGTTTCACAGTTCATTGATCTCTTCTTTGTTACCAAATCCTTCATGAACTTGGTGTTCAACCAAAGAATTAGATCCTTGGACCAAAGCTATTTTTAGGATGAACACGGGTTACTGATAATCAAGGAAATAATATTAAGTAAAGAAGAATAAGTCAATGATGATGATAAAATGCTCAGAAATGTAAAGTGTATTGTATTCGTCATTCAGATGTCCCTGGCAAGTTATATTTCCTTCCCTTATATAGGGAATTTCTTAATATAACGTCTACCTCTTACAATGATCGCTCATTAATGACTAATTATTACATTAATGGGACGTTACAAAGAGTAACCGTAACGGTTGTGTGAAGGTTGTGTAACGTGTGAGTCATTAATTGAGGATCTCTAAATTTTCCTGTAGCTTTTTCTGGATTCATTCTGACTGTGTCTCTTCCTTGTCTCAATTAGGCTAAGTTTCCCGTAGCTGATTACCCCGTAGGTTTATTGATCCATGCCTCTTTGTTCCGTACCTCTTTGTAGAATCATATCCAGCTGTAAGGTTTTCCTTGGTCCACGTAGCCGGCTGAGTCACCAAGGATTATCATATGTGTGAGACTCTTTTTTACCAATACAGATTATCCCCCCACTTACCATATATTTATCGATTAATATTTGGTAAGTGGATACGCATTTATGGCGGGAATATTTTGCCGCCGCTTTACCTAGAAACCTCTTATCCTTCTCTGAACATAGGTGTGGCCTGTGACTTCCATTTAATGCTCCAGCCACGTGCTCCCTCTAAATTGGTTCTGCAGTTACTCGGCGCCTTTTAGGGATTTTTGCGGTTGCATCAGTCATGAAGTGACACCTTCAATTATGACCTTTATCATCATGTTTGACTGTTGTATTTAAGTATAAATACCTCTTTTCTTTTCTTTACTTCCATGAAACACTTTCTAACTTGTCTCTTTTATTTGTAAAGAATTTCTTCTTGTCTTCGTAAATATGTCTTCTTCGAACCAGTCTAAAAGAGTGATAGACATCGAAAATTTGACACCTTCTTCTGTTCCGACTCGGAGTCGGAACGGTGGTTAGACTGAGGAGTTTATGCTCTACTCCTTCGAGAGGCTCTTCTTCTTCCCAGATTGTTTCTCCTCCTTCTGCTAGGTCTTTAGTATCTCCAAGAGCTAGGGCTTCCAGATCTTTCTCGAGGGGTAGAGAACATCATGAACCCCTACGCGAACCACGGGTGGATGAAATCATTCCTGCTGAGTTTACCTTTACTAGGGATAGTCAGGTACTTGTAGATCAGTCGTTATCCCTCGATAGTGTTGATAGGTATCACACTCTTATTACTGAAGTTTTGATTCCCCTTGTTCGCAGGGAGTGTTCTTGGGAGTCTGATTTTCCCATTGTTATTTCGAATAGCAATCAAAGAATAACGTCTTACATGACGGGGAATTCTTTTGTTTACACCTACCCTTTCACTCTAGGGTTTAGACCTCCTATTGATCTAGTCATCATCGAATTTTGTCATTTCTTCAACATTTTCTTAGGACAAGTTGGTCCTCTTGTGTGGCGGGTTGTCGCGTGTCTTAGATGTTTAGATTTTTTAGCCTCGGTTCCTTTTACCTTCAATCACCTCATTCATCTTTATTCTCTCATCAAGGGGTTTTCACTCTGGCTGCTAGTAGCAAAAGAGTGTTGGTAACCCCTGATGACGATAAGGATAGAGGTTGGTACCTTCAGTACGTTGTTGTGCCCAATGCTGGTTTAGTGGGCAAGGAAAATCTTCCCTTTCCCTGAGAAGTGGAATCGTGCACGTGAGTACATTTTAGCTCACATTTGTTATTTTTCTTCTCTTTGCTTTAAGTGTTTTACTAACACCGTAGCTATTTTCTTCTTCTTTCAGAAATCATGGGTACTTTTGAGAATGTCTCCGGTATCCGTGATTGGGTAGAAAAATTGTTGTCGGTTTCTCCATTGGAGGAAAGATCTTGGAAGTACTTCTCTAGAAAGTACGGTTGGAAAGTAAAGACTCACGGTAAGTGAAACTTTTGTTTTTTGCTTCTTTTCCTTACTTGAGCTTCTTTTTCTTCGTTTGTTTAACCTTTTTTGTTTTGACAGGGTTTTCTGCTCAGGGGGTGTTTGTTGCATCCATTCCAGAGATGTCTTTGGCCCAGGCCCAGAAGATTATTACTGGTTCCTCTTCTTCAAAGAGTAACGTTAGTGGGTTTAGGACCTTAGAAGGAGAAGAAGAAGAGGAGGGCACTTTGGTGCACAGGTCACGTAGAAGAAGGGTGGTCTTAGACGATGAGTCTACACCCGTGGCAGTGTCTTCCGTGCCTGATGTCAGACCTTCTACATCCGGGGATGCTTCTTCTTCTCTTGAACATGATTCTGTGGATCATCTATTCTGCGAAGGCTTTGGCCGTGCTGCTAATGAGACGCCTCTGGCTGTTTTTGCCCCCTCCTTTAGAGAATTCTCTTCGTTCGTTCCGGCTATTTCCTCTGCTCATTTGGCCATTACTACTCCTGCTGCTGCCTTGCTTGTGGCTTTCTCGTCTTCTCAAGTTTCCGTGCCTGATACTTCTTCTGCTCCACAAATTTCATTACCCGTGGCTCCTTTATCTCAGCCTGCTTTCGTGCCTCCTATTAGAGAAGTAGGGTCTTCCAGCAGGGAGATGAGGCAAGTGCTAATTGAGGTTCCGGCTGATGGGAGCCTTTTTAAGAAATCTGGCCAACCTGAAGTGTGGTTAAAGCCTTTGATTGGCAAACAGAGAGGACCCAGCTTGATAGCCATAGCACCTTTACATGGGCTAATAAAGTCGTACATTCCTCTTTGAAAGTAAAATGCATTTTCTCTCATTTCATTTTTGTACATGAAATCTATCGTATCTAATTGATTTCTTTTTTGTAGACCAATCTTATAGGCATAGAGCTCATGAAGAGGATTTCTAACACGGAGCAAGAGCTAAAGGATTGGCATGCTGAAGCAGGGAATTGGAAGGGGCAATATGAAATCATGAGGCTCGACATGGAAGCTTTAGAAGAAGAAAAGTGTACCTTGGAGCGGCAGATGAGAGTCGTGGTTGCAGAGTTGGCAGTGTAGAAGGCTTCTTCTAACCAAGCGGACAAAGACAAGAGCATTCTTGAGTCTTCGTTTGCTGAGCAATTATCCCATGCCTCAGAAGAAGTTAGGATCTTGAAAGACTTGCTGGGCAGAAGGAGGAATACTTAGGCGAGCTTGTGCAGTCACTCACCCAAACTCACAAGGATCTTCGCAATGCTTTAGACAAAGTCCAATCTCTGGAGGAGTCAATTGTTCCTTTGAGGGTTGCCCATGAAGCTGCTGAAGCTGAGAAGGACGGGCTAAGAGCTTAGCTTCAGATATGGGAGAGAGATTATGAAACTCTCAAAGAGGCGGCTGCTGTCGATGTTAGTTGGGCGTACATGAATTCTCGCCTTGACACATTGACGGAAATGAGTCAAGAGGGTTTCGACCTTAGTGATGAAATAGCTAAAATCAAGGAAGCCATGGAGAAGGCTCAACTAGGTCAGAATCTCTCTTCACCTGAAGGTGAGACTCCTGCTGCTCACGCCTATTCGTCCCAAGTTGCTACCGTCAGTGAATAAGTCAATCCTCCTTCTCAAGAAGATTAAGATGTTGGTTCACCTCCCCCATTTTGTTTATTTGATTGGTGGTTACCCCCATCTCCATCGGGGGTAAATTTGGATCTTTTAAAGTCCCCAACTGACAACTTAGGGGCACCTTAATGTAAAAAAACTATATGCGGCTAAGTATCTAGTCAATACATAGTTCCTACTTAGCTGATTTTTAAATATATGCAAGTATCTGCTTCGAGTTTTTGTTTCACTCTTAAGTCTTTTGCATGTTTAATTTTCGAGGTTTTTATTTTACCTCTGAGTTCATGTTTGATTTTCGAGGTTTTTGTTTTACCTCTGAGTTTTGCATAAATATGCATATAAAATGCGAGCCTTTTTGTAATAGGAATTGTTTATGAAAGAGGGCCCTTTTCGATCGAGACTTAATGAAGAAGACATCTCAACTTCATAATGGTGTAATAATGCAATAGAGTGATAGGAATTTTTCACATGCTTAAAAATGTTTCTGAGGAAAGTTATTTGTTTGAACTTCCACAACATTTTACATGTGTTTGATTATCGTCTAAAACTCATGTTGCAACTGTTTTCACTTAACAGATTTGATATACACTTGTATTTCGTAACTGTTTTTCATATGTAACAGTTTTTTCGGGTTAATACAAGAGAGTAATTGTTTTTCGTTCGTAACAGTTTTTATTTAAGTTGGGGTTTTCACTCGTAACTATTTTTATTGACAACAGTTTTCAATAAGTACGAGGGAAATGCTCTTATATCTGTAACTGTTTTATTTGATAACGGTTTTCTTAACAAGTACAAGGATTTTGATCTTTCATCCGTAACTGTTTTATTTGATAACAACTTTCTATATGAGTACAAAGATTTCATAACTATTTTTAGTTACAACAGTTTTTGAATGAGTACAATGATGATGACCTTTTACCCCCTACAGTGATCCGTTTGATTTGTCAGCTTTCGAAGAACTTTGTGATTTGTGAGCCTATGAACTGTGGGCCATTATCACACATGATCTCCTTTGGTATTCCAAAGCGGCATATTATGTTTCTCCATAAGAAGCTTTTAACTTCCTTTTCTTGCACATGTTTGAATGCTTCTTCCTCTACCCATTTTGTAAAATAGTCAGTTAGCACGAGTAGAAACCGTACCTGTCATTTAGCTGGGGGAAGAGGTCCCACTAGGTCCATACCCCATTTCATGAAGGGCCATGGAGATATAATTGGATGCAATAATTATGTTAGTCGACGCATGTTATTGGCGAACCTTTGGCATCTGTCGCATTTGGATACGAAGTTCTCGGCCTCTTTTTCCATCTTAGGCCAATAATACCCAGCTTTGATTAGGGTTCTTACCAAGGATCTCGCCCCTGAGTGATTTCCACATTGTCCTTCGTGGACTTCTTTGATCACGAACTCCATTTGATTAGGTTTGAGGCACTTAGCTAGGGGCCCTCCGAACATCTTGTGATATAATGTACTGCGAATGAGGCAATACCGTGCAGCTTTACGGCGGAGTGCTTGAGCTGTTTTCTTGTCTTCAGGTATGGTACCATTCTGCAAAAAACTTAGAATTTTGTTTCTCCAATCCCAGGTTAAATTGTTGAAAGTTGCCTCATTTCTGTCATGGTCAATCGCTGAATGGAATAGATGAACGACAATTGCATTGTCTTTGTTTGTTAATTCCGTTACTGCTGTGAGGTTAGCTAATGCATCTGCCTCCGCATTTTTTTCTCTAGGCATTTGTATTACCTTCCATGATTTGAATTATCTCACGAGCTCTCATGTCTTTTCCAGGTACTGTTGCATTCGAGTCTCTCGAGCGATGTAAGTCCCCTGCATCTGATTTACTACCAGTTGGGAGTCGCTGTTGATTAAGATTTTCTCGATTGAGAGTTCTCGTGCAAGTTCTAGTCCTGCAATGACAGCTTCGTACTCTGCTTCATTGTTAGTTATAGGATACCATTTGATAGCCTGATGTGTCTTTTAACCCGTGGGTGATATTAAAACTATGCCTAAGCCAGCACCTTTTATATTGGAAGAACCAACAGTGAATAGGGTCCACAGACCCGGATTAGCACCGTTAAAGAGTTGTAACTCTTTTTCCACTTCAGGGACAATGTTATTACTAAAGTCAGCGACAAAATCAGCCAAGATTTGAGACTTGATTGCAGTCCTAGGCTGATATATTATTTCATGCTCACTTAATTATATGGCCCACTTGGCTAATCTTCCCGATAGTTCTTGTTTATGTAGTATGTTTCTTAATGGATACGAAGTTACAACAGTGATTGGATGGCACTGAAAATATGGTCGTAATTTTCTAGATGCCATTATTAAAGCTAAGGCTAACTTTTCTAGATGTGGATATCTGGTTTCAGCATCTAGTAAAGTTTTACTTACATAATAAATAGGAGATTGTTTACCTTTATCTTCTCTTACCATTACTGCACTTACAGCAATTTCTGAGACAACCAAGTAGATGTACAACCTCTCCCCCTTCTTTGGCTTTGATAGCAGCGAGGGTTTTGATAGATAAGCTTTCGGATTCTTGAGAGCCTGTGACATTCTTCAGTCCATTTGAACTGATTCTGTTTTTTTAGGGCTGAAAATGATTTAAAACTTTTCTCGGGAGACCTGGAAATAAATCTTCCCAAAGCTGCGATTCTTCCTGTTTGTCTTTGAACTTCTTTTTTATTTATAAGTACATCAGGTATTTCTTCTATAGCTTTAATTTGAGCGGGATTTACCTCTATTCCCCTGTTTGACACAAGGAAAACCAAGAATTTACCTGATTCTACGCCAAAAGCGCTTTTTTCTGGATTCAGCTTCATATTACACCTCTCGTATCGAACCAGTTTTCAAGAGTTTCTGTACCTCTTCGTCAATCACTTGGTTTTTGAATGGTCCTTGCTTTCTTTTCTTCTCTTCGACCGGGGCTCATCCTCGTGCCTATATACACCTTCTATTCAGGTTTCGTTCAAACAATGGAACAGCCTCGAGCTCTTCCGTAGTTGTTTTGATGTGCTCGTCTTCCTCCGGTTCATGAATGACGTCCGGTCTGGAATCTACATCTGTTTGGTCCAATGTATCTTCCGTGGTGACTTGATTCACCTTCTCGTTAGTATCTCCTTTCGTATCTGCTTGAACGTTCATTTCTTTCGTACCTGTTTGGTCAGTAACTTTTTCCGTACCTGTTTGGCTGGTGACATCTGTCTGGAAGATTTCTCTATCCTCTGGTTCTTCCGTCTCTACTTTTTTGTTATAATGCGCCACGAAATTTATATTTCTGGAGGTCTGTTGATCACCTCTAATCTGTCTGATTCCCCTTTCTGAAGGGAATTTAATTACCCGGTGTAAGGTGGATGGTACTGCTTTCATGTCTTGGATCCAGGGCCTTCCCATAATCACGTTATAAGCCATGTTAGTATCAATGACCTGGAATTTCTTGTTCTTAGTTATTCCTTCAGCGTAAGTGCTAAGTTCGATCTCTCCTTTGGTTATTACTGTAGAGTTATCAAACCCTGATATAGCTCGTGCCTTTGGGATCACCTGATTTCCCAGGAACATTTCTTCCACGACTCTTAGCAAAATGATATTGACTGAACTACCTGGATCAATCAACACTCTTTTAACGTTAGTGTCATGAATGAGTAAGGATATTACCAGAGAATCGTTATGGGGGAGCATTAGTCCGCCAAAATCTGCATCGTCAAAGGTTATATCATCTTCATCTGGATTTTCTCGAACCCGCTTTGCGTGGGTAATTGTGACCTTTGAGGCTAATTTGCAAACTATTCCGTTCACTTCCTCTCCTCCATGTATCACGTTGACGGTTCTTTTTGGAGATGGAGGCTTCGGGGACTCCTGCCTGTTCTTCATATATGCTTGTTTACCTTTATCACTAAACAATTCTGTTAAGTAGCCATGTTTCAATAATTTTTCTATTTCTCCTTGTAAAAATATGCAATTTGCGGTCCTGTGTTCATGATCATTAAGGAATTCACACCAGAAATCTGGGTTCCTCTTATTTGGGTTTGACCGCATTTTTTTGGTCCATCTAACCTTATCTCCCATATTTCTTAATATCGAAACAAGTTCAGGGGTACTTACATTAAAGGTGTGATCCCCAATTCGTGCATTACCTCTAGGGCGTTCATCTCTATCCTTTCTGGATCTAGATGAGGATGAGCCCGCATCTCTGCTTGGTGGTCTATAATCTGACCTAGTGTTTTCGAACTTGGGACGAGTTTCGCGTCCCGATGGTCCTAAATAAGGGTCGTACCTATTTTTACTTGATCTCCTGTCTGATTCGGAACGTCTGGATCTGGTTCGATCTTCATCTTTCGAACGAGCAATGGTATCTTCTTCTATCCGAAGTTTAGTATTGTACCTATTGTAAATATCATTCCACGTTGTATCTGGGAATTCTCTCAAGCTTTCTTTGAGTCTCCTTGTGGCTTCTGAGCTTTTGTCATTTAGGTTACTTGTAAATGCCATGGCTTCCCAATTATCAGGCACCCTTGGTAGTTGCATTCTTTCTCGTTGGAACCTGTCTACAAATTCACGGAGTAGTTCCGTGTCTCCTTGCTTTATTTTAAATATGTCCTCCATTCTTTTCTCGACTTTATGTGCACCAGAGTGTGCTCTTATGAAAGAATCTGCAAGCTCAGCAAAAGAATCAATTGAATTTTCAGGGAGAAGAGAATACCAGGTTAGGGCTCCTTTGGTAAGAGTCTCTCTGAATTTTTTGACAAGGACCGATTCAATCTCTTGTTTTGTTAAGTCGTTTCCCTTTACTCTGGTGGTAAAAGCAGTCACATGGTCGCGTGGGTCAGTTGTTCCGTCATACTTAAGAACGTCTGGCATTTTAAACTTCTTGGGTATAGACAAGGGTGTTGCGCTTGGTTTCCAAGGTTGTTGAGAATATCTATCAACATCAATGCCTTTGATAACAGGTGGTACTCCAGGAATTTGCTTGATTCGATCGTTTTGTTCCTTCACCTGTTTCTGCAAGGTTAGTAGTAAATTTTGTAATTCAGGGTTATTAGTCATACCTGGTCTCGTTTCGAGAGATTCGTTAGGAGTGTCATCCCTTGCTGAGTTTACCAACCCATACTGAGGATTTTCCACGGTAATTGTGTTGTTAGGAGGTGGTGTTAGTGATGCAGGTGATGCCGCCGGTAATCCCCTTGCAATTTCTTGCAAAGCTTGACTCACGTACTCTGCAATCATTGCTTTACATGATCTTTTTCTACTGTTTGATCGTTGTTGTTGTTATCATTGTTGTTGTTGGATCTCTCTTGGGATTGTTCCCTTAAACCTCTTGGGGATGTAAGAGGTGATGGAATCCTATCTCTCTGTTGGTTATTGTCGTTGGGATTCGACATAGTTCAGAGGATATCGCTTCGAAAAGCAAACAAAGATTATCATATTTCCCGGTAACGGAACCAATTTATTTAACCAAAGAATTAGATCCTTTGAATAAAGCTATTTTTAGGATGAAGACGGGTTACTTATAATCAAGGAAATAATATTAAGTAAAGAAGAATAAGTCAATGATGCTGATAAAATGCTCAGAAAAGTAAAGTGTATTGTATTCGTCATTCAGATGTCCCTGGCAAGTTATATTTCCTTCCCTTATATAGGGAATTACTTAATATAACCTCTACCTCTTACAATGATCGCTAATTAATGACTAATTATTACATTAATGGGACGTTACAAAGAGTAACCGTAACTGTTGCGTGAAGGTTGTGTAACGTGTGAGTCATTAATTGAGGATCTCTAAATCTTCCCGTAGCTTTGTCCAGATTCATTCTGACCGTGTCTCTTCCTTTTCTCAATTAGGCTGAGTTTCCCGTAGCTGATTACCCCGTAGGTTTATTGATTTGTGCCTCTTTGTTCCGTACCTCTTTGTAGAAGCATATCCAGCTGTCAGGTTTTCCTTAGTCCACGTAGCCGGCTGAGTCACCAAGGATTATCATATGTGTGAGACTCTTTTTTACCAATACACTTGGCATATCTCGGCATTTGTTCTAAGGCTTCAACCAATGGCACATTTATGGACAAACTTTTCATCATATCAATAAATTTCTTGAATTGATTCTCATTGTTTTGCTTTGCGATTCTTTGAGGATATGGAGGAGGAGGCCTTGGCAAAGGTGCCTTGGCCTTTTGCACTACCGGATCCGGTATGTCTATTACATGCTCCCTAGACGGGTTCACATCATTTTGTGTCTCCTCCACACTCTCATCAATGTCAATTCTCACCTCTTCATCAGCCTCAACATCATTGCTTAGCATATCATCATCTTGAACCGACACATAATCTTCCACATTTCCTCTTTGTTTGGAAGTACTTGCAACTCCATCTTTCCTACTTCTTGTTGTCACGGCCATTGCTGCCCCGTATTGTTCCCACCCTTTGGGTTCACCACCGTATCACTAGATAGTGTCCCCCTTAGGGGGAGTATTTAAAGCTTGAGAAATTTGGCCAAGTTGAACCTCCAAATTGCGGATAGAGGGGTTGTGAGAGGCTAATTGGCCATCGGAGTCGGTGTTTTTCTCCAATATTTGCTTAAACATATTTTCAATTCGTCCTATTTCACTATTGGAAGAATTGGGACCTTGTGACGGATATGGAGGCGGGTTGTTTGGTTATTGATACATCGGGGGCCTTTGAAAGCCCGACCCCCCATTTCCTTGATTGATATTGTTCCAACCCCCTTGATTATTGTTGCCTCCCCAAATACATTGATTGCTGCCACCCCAATTGCCTTGATTATTTCCTCCCCGATTGCCTTGGTTACCTTGATTACCCCAATTGTTTTGATTATTGTTGTTCCCCAAATTTCCTTGGTTGTTGTTGTTGTCACCACTCCAATTTCCTTGGTTTCCCTATGATCTCCCTTGTTGTTTATTTGGAGCATTTCTTCTTTGACCTTGATAATTGTTGACATATTGAACCTCTTCATCTTTCTCATCATATGAATCATCTTGATTATACGCACTATTACTTTGCTCAAATAGTTCCGTATGGTTTTGTACTTGTTGACCTCGTTGGCGTCTCTTGTTCACCATCATGTTCACCCCTTCCATCGCGTTCACCTGTTTCGGCACTTGAACCTGTTGAAGCTTATCCTTGGCCAATTGGTTCATGGTGGTTGTCAACTCCATAATAGCTTGCCCATGATCATGTAGCTACTTGTGTAGGTGAATAACATTTGGGTCACCCTGAGGAACATTGGCTCTACTTTGCCACGCTTAAGAGGTATCTGCCATCTCATCCAAGATTTCATAAGCATCAGAATAAGGCGTGTTTATGAAGTTACCCCCGGCGAGTTGATTTACCACACACTGATTTGTTGTGTTGATACCCCTGTAGAAGATCTGTTGGATCATGGCCTCGGTCATATCATTGTTGGGGCACTCTTTGACCATGGTACGATATATTTCTCAATTCTCGTGCAATGGCTCATTGGGCTCTTGTTTGAAAGCTAGAATTTCATCCCTTAGTATAGTCATGTGCCCCGTAGAGGATAATTTGGCAATGAACTTCTCGGCCAACTCATCCCAAGTGTGGATGGAATGATTGGACAATCTCTCTAACCAGTCCAATGCCTTTCCCCGTAGGGAAAATGGAAATAGCCTCAATCGCAATGCATCCTCGGAAATATTTGTTTGTTTGCTCCCCTAACAAGTATCAACGAACCTATTGAGATGCTTGTAGGAATTTTGGTGTGGAGCTCCAGTGAAGAAACCCCGCTGATCAAGCAATGTAAGCACCACGTTGGTTCTTTAGAAATTGCCCCCCTAATTTGGGGCGGGACTATTTCACTTGCATATCCCTCGTTCGGCAACACCTGGTGCGCTACTCTTGGTGGAGGTGGGGAAGGTTTGGGATATTATCATGAGGCATTCGTACTCGACTGTTTACTTGAGGTTCGAGATGCATCCCATCTCCTTGGTCATCATCTACCTTCTCCCCCGCTAGCACATTTCCGATGGGCTCGTTGTTGAGAGACATTTCCCACCTAAAAGCAATTCAAAAATAAAATTAGTGACTTGGAAGAAAACAAAGATAAAACACACAAATACCTAGATATATAGATAAATTTGTTTAACTCCCCGGCAACGGCGCCAAAAATTGATCTCGGCCAAATCCGCACCACAATTAAGTAGCGAGGTGGTCGGTGCAATAATAAACCCAACAAAGGTCGGTATCGAATCCACAGGGAGTTAGAATATGGTATTAGGTGTATATCTAGGTTGATTGCAAGTTTTGGCTCAAATTACACTTCCACAATATTGGTTGGTGTTCTACTTCTACTTTACTCTATTGTGTGCAAGTATAAAGCTAAAGGACAATATTTTTGGTTTTGAGTTCTTTTTCAATTGATAAAAGGGTCTAGGGTCGTGAATTCCACCTAGGTGGTTATCTAATGGGTTGTAAACTCCAGGGCAAGTTTGATTTGTTGGGGTCGTAATATAGCAATCACACTCGGGTACTCACTATATACCTCTCGGTAGTTTGAGTGATGTTTCCCAATTTGTCTTTCTCAAGTACAAATGGGTATTTGCACAATACAAGTGATATTAGATCAAGCCGGGTATTACTATCTCTAGATTCAACCCTTTAATTGAGGCTATCAATTTCTTAAGTTCACCCCAATTCCTTGTTAACTATGTTTTCCTAGACTTTGTCCCTCTTTCTCAAGTAGACACTAAGTCAAATAGGTATGAATTAATGTTTGCAACTATTAATTCTTGAGTTCTAGCAAGAACTAGGATAAATATCACTAACCCAATCACAAACAAGCCCTAAATTAAACTCCCATCAAATACCCACACTAGGGTTGGGTCACAACCCAAGCTAAAAGTTTAGCTACTCATGAAAAATACAGAAATTAAAGAAGAAATAAAGATAGAATCCATAATATTTGATTATGGGATGAAAATTTAGTGTTTGGAGACAAATCTAATCAAAATTATTAAAAGCAGTAAAGGAAAACAGAACAGGTGCTCTTACAAAACAAAACTTAACCTAAAAAAGACAAAAAGTCATATCTTTACTAAGCTAAAAATACCTGACAAAAATGCCCATGCAGAGGTTGTGCGACTGCATAATTCTGAGTGCGGCCGCACACATGGATTGAACTGGGATCCAGACTTTAATTTTCGGACCGCACAAAAGTGAGTGCAACCGCATCTTTAGCTTCTGAGGCCGCACAAAAATCGTGCGGACCGCATGTCTTCACTTTGTAGTCTTGGAGTCTCTTTTTATTCGTTCCGCGTAATATTGATTGAAGCCGCACACTGGCTTCTGCAGCTGCATAAAATTCCTGTGGTCCGTACAACTTCAATTCGAGGTTCTCTGAATCCATTCCTCTACGATCTGCATAATAGTAAATGTGGCCGCACACTGACTTGAGCGGCCGCACACTGACTTCAGCGACCGTACACTGACTTCTGCGGTCGCACACTGACTTCTGCGGCCGCACATCTTTACTTGCTCAAACTGCAAAGTCTCTGAACCTCTCTTTTTTGCGGCCACACTAGAGTTATGTGGTTTGCACACTGTGAAGCTGAAGTTGACAGGTGTCTTCATTGTTCGCGGCCGCACACAAAATTGTGTGGTCCGCACTCTAAGCATTGTTTACCTTGTTTTTGTCCTTGTCCAATTTTGACTCCTGTTTGAGTTGATTTTCACTTTCTTGGCTCGTTTCCCAATATTCCTGCAATAAAGCTCATTTCATTAGTTCTCGGGATACCTTTAAGCCTTTTTGAGCTAAGACTCAAGTAAAAGAGGTTAAGCGGTCAAAATCCCTACTTATCAAGCACCAATTTCCCATCAAGTCGACTTTATTTGACATATCTCTCTTAATGCGAATCTGGGCGCGGACCCCGAAGGGAGTGTACACAGAGAAGGCTGATCTGGTGGTTGAGGTACACAAGGCGGAGAAGATGGAAGAGTCAGTATCCAAGGAATATTCGAGATGTTACAGGCTCAACAAGCCGCTATTGCACAGCTATAAAATCAACATCGAACGCCGAGTGAGGTTGAACTGGAAGATGCCCGCCGGACTGAGCCAGTACTAGAAAGGTCGAATGCCAGTGAACCAGGGACCGACCCCGCAATAATGAAGATGCTCTAGGAGCTCACCAAATGAATTGAATCGGGAGAGAAGAAAATTGAGGCAAATGATAAGAAAGTAGAAACGTACAATTCCTGGGTTGATCAGATACCGGGGGCACCGCCAATTTTGAAAGGGATGTATTCAAAGAAATTTGTACAGAATTTGTTTCCTCCAAGTGCGGCTCGGAATCCCATTCCCAAGAAATTTTGTATGCTAGAAATCCCTAAGTACAATGGGACCACCGATCCCAACGAGCATGTCACCTCATATACATTCGCCATAAAGGTAATGATTTGGAAGATGATGAGATCGAGTTTGTTCTATTGAAGAAGTTCGGAGAGACTCTACCGAATGGGGAAATGATTTGGTACCATAATCTACCGCCAAATTCCTTTAACTCGTTCTCCATGCTTACGGATTCTTTCGTAAAGTCACACGCATGTGCATAAAGGTTGCGACGAGGAAATCGGACCTTTTCAAAGTAAATCAAAAGGATAATGAAATGCTTAGGGAGTTCGTGTCTCGGATCCAAATAGAACGCATGGAGTTGCCACTAGTCGCAGATGATTGGGCTGTTCAAGCCTTCACTCAGGGGTTGAATGAACGAAGTTTGATAACATCACGTCAGCTGAAGCAAAACTTGATTTAATATCCGGCGGTGACCTAGGCCGATGTACATAATCGGTACAAATCACAAAGTCGAGGATGACCAATTGGGAACTCCTTCCGGTTTCTATATCTGAATAGACCCGCAGACAGAAATTAGAGAGATATCGATAGGGAACCTCGGTCGAACAGAGGCTGATATCAGCCATATATCGCAGATCGCATGAACGGCGGTCCCAGATGCAATTCCACATGAAACGCCGAAGGAGTGATAGAGGACAGAGTTCTCGGGGACTTATGAGAAAAAATGGTTTTGATAAGCACGTTGATCCCACAGAGGCACCACGACTATCGGAGTATAACTTCAATATCGACGCATCAAGTATTGTATCTGCAATTGGAATAATCAAAGATACTAGGTGTCCCAGACTCATACAAATTGATCATTCCCAGAGAAATCCCAATCTGACGTGCAAGTATCACGGCACACATGGCAACAGGATCAAGGATTGTAGGCAACTGAGAGAGGAGGTAGCTCGTCTATTCAACGAAGGTCACCTTCGAGAGTTCTTAAGTGATCGAGCCAAAAACCATTTCAGAGAAAGGGACGCCAACAGGAAAAAAGAACAGGAAGAGCCACATCATGTGATCCATATGATCGTCAACGGGGTCGATATTCCACAAGGGCCTATGTTCAAACGCACTAAAGTATCAATTGCTAGGGAAAAACAGACTTGAGATTATATGCCAGAAGGCACCGTATCATTTAAAGATGAGGAAGCAGAAGGAATTTCTCAACCCCACAATGACGCTCTAGTAATTTCTATCTTTATGAATAAAACTCAAGTTAAGCGTGTTTTAGTGGATCCAGGTAGCTCAACAAATATCATCCAATCGAGGATCGTGGAGAAGCTCGGCCTGTAAGATCGAATCGTACCTGCAGCTCGGGTCCTACATGGCACATGGCCAGTGAAACAACTAAAGAAGAGATCATTTTACCGGTAAAACGTAGTCGGAACTATTCAAGAAACCAAGTTTCATGTAATCGAGGGCGACATGAGGTACAACGCCCTACTCGGGAGGCCCTGGATTCACAATATGAGGGCAGTACTTTCGACTCTCCACCAAATGATGAAATTCCCAACACCAGAAGGGGTGAAAACGGTATATGGGAAGCATCATGCTACAAAGGAAATGTTCATGGTCGATGAGCTAATACCGGTATCGGCGCTTTCGATAGCAAAGGGATCGGAGGTCAAAGGAAAACAGGAGGCCAAATAGCAACCACAAACACCAGCCTCGACTGAATCGGAAAAGCAGAGAATGGAAGAAGAAGAAGACAACGACTATTGGATCCCTTGATCCTTAATTACTGCCAAAGATTCCGACGCCGCCAAATAAACAGTTGAAGATTTGGAACATGTTATATTGATCGAGTATCTGCCCGAACGAAAGGTATACCTAGGTACTGGGTTAACTCCCGAACTCAGAAAGAAACTCATTAAGTTTCTTATCTATAACATGGATTGTTTTGCTTGGTCACACTTAGATATGAAAGGGATTCCACCAAAGATAACAATACATCGATTAAGTCTGCACCTGAAGTTCAGGCCAGTGAAACAAAAGAGAAGGCCCAAGTCCGAGGTAAAATAAGTATTCATCAAGGACGAGGTAACTAAACTTCTCAAAATAGGATCCATTCGGGAAGTAAAATATCCCTAGTGGTTAGCAAATGTAGTTGTAGTCCCTAAAAAGGGGAACAAACTTAGGATGTGCGTAAATTAAAAATATTTAAACAAACATGTCCCAAGGACTCTTTTCCTCTACCAAACATCGAACGCATGATCGATGCTACGGCCGGTCACGAGATCCTTAGTTTACTCGACGCCTACTACGGGTACAATCAAATTCAAATGAACCCGGAGGATCAAGAAAAGACTTTGTTCATCACTAAGTATGGCACATATTGTTATAATGTAATGCCATTTGGACTAAAAAAATGCTAGTGCTACCTACCAACGCCTAGTAAATAAAATATTCGAAGAAAAAATAGGTAAGTCAATGGAGGTATATACTGACGATATGCTAATTAAGTCCATGCGCGCAGAGGACCATTTAACACATTTGCAGGAAACATTCAACATACTGAGAAAATACAACATGAAGCTCAACCCCGAGAAATGTGTCTTCGGGTTCGGTTCGGGCAAGTTCCTCGTCTTTATGGTATCGAATCGGGGAATCAATATCAACCCCTATAAAATCAAGGCAATCGAAGACATCACAGTCGTGGACAGTGTTAAGGTCGTGCAAAGGCTGACAAGACGGATAGTCGCCTTAGGCCGATTCATTTCAAGGTCTTCAGATCGAAGCCACAGGTTCTTCTCACTGCTCAAAAAGAAGAACAATTTTGCTTGGAACCCGAAATGTTAATAGGCGTTAGAAGAATTAAAGCGGTACCTCTCGAGTCCACCGTTCCTTCATACTCCAAAAATAGACGAACAACTCTACCTATACTTAGCAATTTCAGAAGTCGCGGTAAGTGGTGTCCTAGTTCGAGAAGAGCAAGGTACGCAATTTCCCGTTTATTATGTAAGTCAAACTTTAGGCGAGGTCAAAACCCGGTACCCACACTTAGAAAAATTGGTGCTTGCTCTAATAAGTGCCTCTAGGAAACTAAAATCATATTTTCAGTGTCACCCAATATGTGTGGTAACCACTATCCTCTATGTAATGTTTTACATAAGCTCGAACTATCGGGCCGGTTGGCCACTCAATGGGTACGGTATCGAATATAGAGTCTCAAATTTTAGCAGACTTCTTGTCCGACTTCACGCCCGCCCTCGTACCCGAGGTCCAAAAAGAACTTTTAATAAAATATGGTACATCATCGGGGGAGTGGACCCTTTTCACAAACGGCGCTTCGAATGTGAAAGGTTCGGGCTAAGCATCATTTTGACGTCGTCCACGGGCAATACAATTAGGCAATCTATCAAAACTTCTAAATTGACTAACAATGAGGCCGAGTATGAGGCCATGATTACAGGTCTCAAACTAGCTAAAACCTTGGGAGCGAAAGTCATCGAGGCCAAATGCGACTCCTTACTGGTGCTAAACCAAGTCAACAGAACCTTCGAGGTTCGAGAGGATCCAATGCAAAGGTATTTAGATAAATTGTAGGTAACATTACATCAGTTTAAAGAACGGACCTTGCAGCATTTACTGTGGATCTGGGATCATTAGTCGAAGATGACAAATTCAGCTCGAGGACTGTCGTACAACTCTCGATGTCAGTGATCGAAGAAGGCCATGTCGAAATAAACTTCACGAGCTTAACCTGGGATTGGAGGAATAAATATAATGAGTATTTGAAAAACGGAAAGCTCCCATCGGACCCTAAGGAATCAAGGACCCTACGAACAAAAGCTGCTCGATTCACATTGGCTGAAGACGGAACATTATACAGGAGGATGTTCGATGGACCGTTGACAGTATTCTTGGGACCAGGAGACACCGATTATTTCCTACAAGAAGTTCATGAGGGTACTTGGGGGAACCATTCTGGTGCGAATCACTAATTCACAAAGTCATTAGAGCATGATACTATTGGGCCAATATGGAGAAAGATACTAAAGAATTCGTTCGAAAATGTGATAAGTGCCAAAGGTATGCACCGATGATCCACCAGCCTGGAGAGAAACTTCATTCAGTCTTATCCCTATGGCCATTCATGAAATGGGGAAAGGACATCGCCATCCCTCTTCCATTGTCCCCAGGTAAAGCTAAATTCATTTTATTTATGACTGATTATTTCTCTAAGTGGGTTGAAGCACAGGCCTTCGAGAAAGTAAGAGAAAAAGAAGTTATAGACTTCATCTAGGATCACATTATATGCCGATTCGGGATACCTGCTGAAATCGTATGCAACAATGGAAAACAACTCATCGGCAGCAAAATAACAAATTTTCTCAAAAATCACAAAATAAAAAGGATCCTATCGACATTGTATCATCCTAATGGGAACGGACAGGCTGAATCAACAAACAAGACCATCATTCAGAATCTGAAGAAAAGATTGAATGACGCCAAGGGAAAATGGAGAGAAATTATACCCGAAGTCCTTTGGTCATATCGAACAACGTCAAAATCCAGTACGGGGGCAACACCGTTCTCCTTAGTATACAGCGCCGAAGCCCTGATCCCGGTTGAAGTCGGAGAACCCAGCGCCAGGTTTCGATACGCAACATAAAAGTCAAATCACGAGCCTCAAACTACTAAATGAAAAACGGGAAGCGGCCCTCGTTCAAATGGTCGCACACAAAAAAACGCATTGAAAGGTATTATAATTGGAGGACCAACCTTTGCTACTTCAGAATCGGGGACTTAGTTATGAGAAAAGTCACCCTTAATACTCGAGACTCTAATGAAGGAAAACTCGGCCCAAATTGGGAAGGACTATACTAGGTCATCAACATCGTCAAAAAGGGATTGTACAAGCTCGGCACGATGAACGGCGAACAACTACCAAATAACTGGAGCACATCACTCCCCAATGATATTATCGTTTAGGTATGACCTTCTCCTTTTTCATTTACATTTTACGCTAACTTATTTTCAGGTGTTCGAGTGAAGGCATCGAATTTCTCTCCAAGCGGGACGATATTAGATATTAAAGCACACGTTGCACTCTTTTTCCCTTCGACCGGTTTTTATCCCAAATGGGTTTTTTCGGCAAGTTTTTTAACGAGGCAACCATCGTTCGTGCTAACTTAGAGTATCCGAGGATCTTTCATAATCAACCTCAAATACTGGGGTAATCACCCTCAGATGTTATGTTTTCAAGGAAAATACTTCATGTCAACAGGGTCTCGATAGGAAAACTTAGTAATGGACCAAACGGTCGAATGAACCGTGTCCGTATAGATTACTTGAACCCTAGTGGAACAACATGTACGCATATATGAACTATTGAAAGAAGTAATTTTCCTTACCAAATATCCCGTGCCTTAATAAAATTTCTACTTTACAAGTTCTATACTTATGATTTCTTGTGAAAACTGGCTCAAGGGCCCAGTGCAACTACACTTCGAACGATCAACCCCATACTCGGGGACTATCGTAAAAAAGATTGACATGTTTGAACTATCAAACTTAGAGACTATAAGATCTCAAATAGGAAACCCTTGATTTTATAGGCCAAAGCCACCCTACTCGGGGACGAACACTTTGAAAAAAGTTCAAAGTATTATTGGGAAAATAAGCCCAAGAGGCAAACCCAAAGGCTACAGTCAAACTAACGCGGCTCGGAGACATCCGAATTCCGCAATGAAAATAGGCCTTCAAATTCTTGTGAAAACCGGTTAAAAAGGGCTACCCTCGACAAAATGATCAAAGGGCTTCGATAATATCGGCCATCGAAAAACCTTAAGAGGTATCGAACTGTTTAATACAAACTTGTTCTAAGGCATAGAAAGCAAAGGGTTTTCGATAATATTAAATCCTGAAAAAACCCGACGGGTACAAACTTACTTCATGCTAAGGCATAACAAATTCCTATGTGTTAAAAAATTTAGCCGAAAAAGGGAAAACCCCATTCTTCTGACGCCATATCGGCCCGATTTAAGATCCTAAGGGCCATTATATTTTTGAGTTCAAGAGTCCATTCTCACTCAACTCAAACCTAAGGGTTTTACTACTTCGAGTTCGAGCAAGAGCTCACTCGACTACAAAGGCAGTATTAGTTTTGACTGCCTAAAACACGAAGTCCTAAACATATTATTCACAAAGCATGAATTATATCAAAATTTTACATGGCACAAAGTGAATTGAAATTATCACAAGTCAAAACTTTAGACGAAATTCAAAAAAGATTCTTATATATTTACAAAGAACCGACCAGGGTCCTACAGAAAAAAGAAAAGAAAAATACAAATGTCCTAGCTATGTTCGGGGGTGACTCCCTCCTCGGGGTCAGCTCCTTCCTTGGTCCCCTCATCATTATCGGATCCTCTTTTGTTGTCGTCATCATCGTCATTGTCATCGCAAGAGGCCAGTAGCCTAGCATCGGCTTCATGAACCTTTGCATGTGCTATCTCCTTAGAAAGGTCGAAGCCTCGATCGTGGATCTCCTCGAGGGTCTCTCTTTGATATTGGCATTTGGCAAGCTCGGTATTCCATTGGGCTCGATCGATAGCTTCCCTCGGTTGTACTTGAGAAGCTTCGGCATCAACCAGATATATGGCCACCGTCTTATCAGCCTTTGCCTTTGCTTTTTCGGCCTCAACTTGGGCCTTTGAAAGTTCAGCGTCGAGCTCTTCAACCCTCGTATCCTGAACCGCGCACTTTTCCCTTGCATTTCAAAGTTGTACTTCGACTGACGACAACTGGGCTAAGGCAGTTTCCTTTTCAGCAGGAAAGCGGTCCATGACTTCCTTCCACTTATAGCAGTCTGCTTTCACTCGATCGACCTTCTCTCGGAATAACTCAATCCTCTTTATGTTTTGCTGTAACTGTGACATTG
Source organism: Nicotiana undulata (assembly GCA_005239495.1). Taxonomy (NCBI): domain Eukaryota; kingdom Viridiplantae; phylum Streptophyta; class Magnoliopsida; order Solanales; family Solanaceae; genus Nicotiana; species Nicotiana undulata. Next base: position 86,445 of record ML285254.1, read on the forward strand.
AAACATTAGCTTCCGCCCTCGAATCAAGAATGTGGTTTTTCAAGAGAATCGTTACCTTCTCGTTCAGCTCGGCTTCCTCCTTACGAGCTCTAGCCAAATCAGTTCGAAGGTCCTTGATGTCCTCGTCCTTCCACCGACAAAGAAGTTTGAGATCATTCCTCTCCTCTGAAAGCCTTTGGAGATCGGCCTCGCATTGGCTTAAATCAGCCCGGGGCTTAGAAAAAGCCTGTATGAAAAAAGAAAGGAGTTAGACAGAAAAAAGGAAAAACAAAAGAAAGCTACATCGACAAAATTCATAATTACTTGGTTCAGAAGACGTAGGTCCTCTTCTAAGAGATTGGATGCATCATTGAGATCGGAGGCATCCTCGACCCCGGTAAAGCAATCCCGAAAAGGATCCTCCCCACCGGGGACTCCGCCTATTTCAGAAGTCCTTATGGTTTGTGTATCCCTTATAGCCTCTTCAGAAAAGGCGTGTAGGGATGGTGAGTGACATGTTGTCACTGCCCTAAGAGAGTTACTCGGGGCACTCTATTTAGCTCTAGGGGTCTCGGGACCACCCCCCTCCTCTGGTATGTTCGTTGTTTGACGGGAGTTAGCCTCAACCTCAGATGATTCGGGGACTTTAACCGAATATTTCTTCAAAAGTTCTTCAGTATGAGGAAGGGCCTCGTCAACCGCCATCGATTTAGCGGCCTTAGAAGTCTCGACGGTCTTCCTCACTCGGGTCACCAGCACCGATTCACCGCCTTCATCTTCATCTTATTCTTCTTCCCTTAGCCTTTGTACTGACTCCAAATTAAGAGGTATAATGTTCTTCTTGAGTTTCCGAGCTGCTCTCTTTCTGGTGTTTTCCCCCTCGGAGGTCGATGTCCCTTTTCTCTTATTGTCCTTCCCCCGCTTCGGAGCTAGGGCCATATCCTCTTCCTCACTATTCGGAGGCCTCAGCCGCATCCTTGTTCAGGCATGCACAAGAAAAGACTAAGTAAGTGAAAAGAAATTTAGCCAATGCATCAAGTACGAGAAAAGGGAAACTTACCATGGTTCTTTGCTTCCCATCGGCCTTTTGCCAAGTCGCTCCAACAGCGCTTAGCATAGGAAGAAGTCGAAGCCAGCTTTCGGACCCAATTCTCGAAGTCATGGATTGCTCGAGGCATCCAAACAACTGTTGCACGATGAAAGAAGGTATTAAACAAAGCAGAAAATGAAACACAACATGGAGATCAACGAGTAGAGTGATATTTATGCTTTGGGTTCCATTTCTGAGGAAATGGCATTTCTCTTTCGGGATGAGATCACAGGTCCTCATTCGAACGAACCGACCCATCCACCCTCGTTGTTTGTCCTCGTCGATGCTCAAGAACAATGCCTTGGTCGTTCGACGTTGCAGTTTTATCAACCCTAGAAAGATGCGAGGGTTGTATAACCTGATGAGGTGAACGAGGGTGAACGGAAAACCCTCAGCTTTGTTGGTAAAAAACCGGAGGATGATCACGTGCCAAAAGGAGGGGTATATTTGGCCCAAAGTCACATGATATTGACGGCAAAAGTCAATGATTACTGGATCGAGGGGGCCCAACGTGAAAGGGTAAGCGTAAACACTTAGATAGCTTTTCACGTGGGTAGTGATGCTCTCTTCAGGGGATGGGATCTCTATCACTTTGTCCCCCCGGTTACAATCCTTTTTTATTTTCTCGAGATACCCCACGGTTATCGAGCAGATATACCTCGATACGTGCTCACATCGACCAGGGACCGATGGAGGATTCTTGATTTGGAAGTTAGATTTTAGAACTCACGGGCCGGGAACACACTCATCAAGGAGCGGATCCACCGGCGTTTTATCACCTGTCGGACGTGAAGAAGAAGAGGAAGCTTTTTCCTTTTGTCGAACCATTTTGGAAATTTCTCCATTATATGGGTTGAATAAAGAGGAAGATAGTAAGGTTTGGTGGTTTCAGACTAGCGGTGAAAACCTAAGGAACAATGAAAGAGAAAAACTTGAGAAAGGTAAAAACTTAGAAGCACAGACGAAGGTGAAAGTAAAGTTTGATTCAACAAGAAGAAGGCTTATTTATGGATTTACAGTGACACTTCAACGGCACTAGTGGTTGATCGCCAACTAACGCTCATGAATGGTTTGGAGAACTGTACCGGCAGGATGTTTTTGTCACTTCCATCGCTTACGTCAGGGGGATGACATCATTTGTTCTTTGAATTCAAAGAAAAATCGAAGGCTCGTTTCGTTTCTTCTCATTATAATCCAAGAAACGAGGGGACTATCTGTATATAGTAGAAATTGGGGCTACCCGATTTCACTATTTGATCGAGACTAAGATGTTGCATCGAAAAGCTAAGGCATTGAGTTCGAGATCGAGGTCGGTATCAATCGAAGCCAGAGGAGATAGACTCTGAGTAACGTCGGGGATAGCTTAGTAACAGAAAGAGCGAGATATCCGTGATTGGTCGAGGATCGTGGCGTGAATCTCAGAACGGATCAAATCAGAAGCGGTTTATTAGACGTTTATATGATTTCCTTTTGTAATTAGAGATATACCATAATTAAAATTCCTCTACTATATAAATATGAGTTCCAATCAGTTGTAAACACATTATTCACTAAGACAAAGCAATATAATTCTTCCCTTCTTACTTGTATTTTTGTTCGTCAATCTATTCCATTTTTATCTTTCTTGCACTTACCAGTCCGAGGGCATCTAGACTCGAGGCTGAAGCTCTGTTTGAATATCGATTTGGTTTATTTCAAGTTTAATTCTATCATTTACTTACGCAATTATCAATGGGTATTTGGTGAAATCATATATCCTTAAAATCACAATATAAGTTTAATTGTTATCCAAATTTTAGGGTAAAAAAATATAATTATTCCCAAATAATAGCCGATAAAATATATATTTAATATATTTAACTAGCAGATAAAACTATTTTTGGTCAACCGGCCAAATTTATAACTTGCCCTCCTTGAAAAGTAGAGTTTGGCGGCCCATGTGAACTGAGTTTTGATGGAAATGTTAGTTACTCTTGGACTGCCCAATAGGCTAGCTAGTATATCCCATATTTCAGATATAGTTTGTACATTGCCAATATGTAAATATATTTGCATAATCAGATTATTAAGAAGATACTTATACATGACCATTTTTTTACAATAAATATGGATTGGTAATAAGGGTATACAACTTAAAGCATTTTAAATACTATATAAGTTTCATCTACATCAATCGCATTTTAATATTTTATTTATTGATCATATTGGAATATTGTAAACCTGTATTTATAGTATGGAAAATTACCAAAACTGTCACTCTACAAACTTTCCCAACCAAAAATAGCCCAAAACAAATACCTACTAAAAAGGCCCAAATGTCATTTTTGGCCCAAATAGTTTTAGTTAATGTAAGTTTTTGTATCCGTTATTTTTTGTATACAACACCGAGTTCTCTCTCTCTCTCTCTCTTTCTGCGATTTTTTCCTAAATTGAACCAAAATCGCTGAAATTGACGACAAAACAAAATACATTTGCGATTTTTTTCGTCTGATTCCAGGTAATTTGGAGTAGAAAACCTCTTGTTTTGTATATTTTTGGGTTGCATGTATTTTTGTAGAAGCGGTGTTGTTTTTCTTTAGCCTTTTGCGACTGGATTTTTTAGTTAGAGTTCATCGTATGTTTCTGTTATAGACGATTTTGTATGTTTTGGTCGAGTTTTTGTATTAATTTCTTCACAAATTTCTGTAACCTTTTGTTCGTGTATATATTTTTTTTTTAATTTCTCATTGAACCTAGTTTCAATTGTGAAACAGAGCCATATGAGAAGACAAACTCGTTCGATGAGTTCATCACCTTATTCAAAGTCAGTTTCAATTGAGAAATCAAGTAACATGAGAAGAGAAACTAGGCCGATGGGTTTATCTCCTCATTCAACCCCGGTTTTAGTTGAGAAACCGATTGATGAACGAAATATGCAGAAAAAAATCATTCCGACAGTGTTAAAGTGTTAGAATCTCGAAAGAATGTTGTTGGACAATCTGAGAAAAAGAAGAGAAAAAGGGTTATAGAGGATGATGATCAAGGTAAGAGAAAACGTGTCGTGGAGAACGAAATGAATTTGGGTGTCAAACCAAAAAAAGTAAAGTTCAGAAGGCAGAAAAAGTTAAAATTCCTGACAAAGTTTGTAAGGTACATACAATTTCAGTTATTATTTATTCTATTGTTGAATCTTCTTTTAAAAATGGATTTAGTTTGTATTTGTTTGTGTTTAATTCGTGTCATGTATTTGTAGCCGTGGAAGCTTTATATTCAAGTTGGTGAGCCTTTCCAGTTACTCATTGGTCATCATACACTAATGTGGACATCGTATCGGTTTTACAGTCAAAGTTGGCTGATGTCCAGCTTCGGATGTTTAGGGAAAGCTGTTTTGGCTATTTTCTTGATTTACCTCGAGTTTCTATCCTGGCACAACTTATTCATTATTTAATATTTAGGGAGTTGGTTCAAGATAAGTGTGATCAATTTTATGTGAAATTGAATGACGAATGTGTTTTACGTTTTGGTCTTCGAGAATTTGGTGTTGTAAGTGGTTTAAACTGTTGTGGTAATGAACATGTTGAGGGTAAATTCAGTGGACCCAATAGGTTGGTGGATACTTCCTATGAACTTGGCGCCAAGTGTCCAACCTGTTGATTATGATCGTGAGTTGCAGAAGTTGAAAGCTAATGCGAAACAAGTTTGTATTGGTTTTTTTTATATATTTTTTTGAAAGTATTGTTCAAATTGTATATTCAAAGTCCATTATCTTTCTTATTTGTTTCATCTTGTAGCTCCATAAGTAGTTAAATTCCTTCATGGAATATGTTTCTGATAAATTCAAGGAAGTCTTTGAGTTCCAAGATATATGTTTCTTTTCCATTGTGCATTTCTTTTTCTTTTCCAGTATTGGTGTTGTTGCAGCTAAATAAAAAAAGCAAATTTATACTATTCAGCATCCTTTTCAAAGCAAAATCGGAATTGACGTTAACATCTCTTTGTTGAATGTATTTGCTATGTGGGTCAAAGAAGGAAAGTACAGAAAGAAGTATGTTTCTGACTTTTGAGTTTTGTTTAGTTTTATATTTTAATATATTGTCACTTATAGCATTATTTATATCAAATCAATGCATCTTTTGTGTATATATGTTACCAGGAATGAAATTTACCCGAAGCATGTTAGTGAACTCAATCTTGCTTATGATCTTGGTGTATATCATGTTGAAGACAAAAAATGGTTTTACACTTTGGCATATAATGGTCAGCCTTTGGATGACTCGATATGTAAGAAGTTACTTTTATAGTGTTTTTTTAAATTTTAGCCACTGTACACATGAACACTCAGTCCTCTTAAGTTAGAACAGATTATTAATTGCTATTGCCTGGCACAAGAGATAGTAGTGAGCATTCATTTTCCTTTGTATTATGTGATTTTGGTTTGAAAAATCGTAGCTACTTAAAGCTTACGAGCCTTCACGGATTAGTTATTTGTTATGTTTTGTTTCAGCACATTGATATTTTATTCTATTATCTGAGGAAGAAGGAGAAGTATGACAAAGATCTACCTGTAACATTCACCACCACAGATTGGTACTTTGATGAGATACTTAATGAGTTGTGACAGGCGTTTATTAATATAGATGGAGACATTGATGTGTGCAATCTGAAATATGTCATTGCAGAGTATATTCAGGGGTTTGTCTTCGATGCCAATGTTCCATGGCACAGTGTCGAGCACGTCTTAATGCCAATTAATGTTGCAGAACAATGGCATTGGATAATGGTTGTGATGTCCTTCAAGGATAGGTGCATTTATGTGTATGACTCTATGCGCGGTGGAGCTGCTCATCAAGCCAAAGTTCATAAGACCATGGCCAAGTATTTTGTGTTGCTGCCTCATTTTTTCATGCACACGTATTTCTATTTAAACAAAAAAGATATCAACTGGCGCACTGGTATCTATAAATCAAAGGACTTGATTATCCTCTTTGATGTAAAACTGATTGAAGGACTGCCTTAGTAAGCCGAAGCGTATGAATTTCTTTCAACACAATCTGTTTTGTTTTTAGATTCTACAGTTTGATAATTGTTGTTCTTTTTATTTTTGCAGTTATTGTGGTGTATTTGCAACATCATTTGCCGAGTATTTCATTGAGGGCAAGACGCCTCCTAAATAATTCAATGTCTATGCACATCGGCACAGATTTGGTGCTCTCTTGTGGGATTATGCTAGAAAGAAGATGGAACTGAATGCACAAAGTGATGATGAGATTATTGGTCGACAGAATAAGTCATGGAAGCAGAATAAGTAGTTACTTTTATCATTGGTGTAGGATGAACTCTATAATTTCGTTTTGTATTGTGTTGTTATGTTGTCATTGTTGTAAGACGGATCAGATTTGTTTGTGTTTGAATTTTATAAATGCTTTTACGAATTGTATGGAAAATGATATGTTTGCTCTTTTATAAAGGTTTAATGAGTTTCGGTGCGATATTGAAGTGTTGCAGTTTAGTTTATTTTGGTGTTTTCTCCCTTGATTTTGTGTTGTGAATTAAAGATATGAAAATTATACGGTAGTTTGTGATACAATGTCTCTTGCAGATATATGAATGATACATATATGATACAGATGTGATACACATATGATACAGACATGATACACATGTGATACAGTATGATACACAGTTTGATACATAAATGATACAGTCGTTTTGGATTGCTGCACATTTTGTTTCTTAACAAAGAGTTTTGTTGTTTGTTTGGTTTTGAAATATGTATTGATGAAGCCACTCTTATTTGCAAATTTCTAAGACTATTTGCATAGTTTTCTACCTGCTACAATTGTTTTCCATTAGTTAGCTTTGTTACTACACAAATACAGACATGAGTAAGAGCCTATACACAGAGATACACAGGTGGTACATAAGTGATACATAGATGATACAAATATGATACATAGCTGATACAACTTCTTTTTAATCAAACAGATGTATAATTTAAAAAATACACTTGCAACACGATTATAAATGATAGATCAAATATATATTTATATCTAAAATTCAAATGACATTCTGCAATGATACAGTTTTTGATATATTGCATTCTTCTAAATCTCTATGATATTCACTAAAGTAAAATAACAAGTAATTCTAAATTTGACATATTTCATCCTCTCTTTGGATTATTTCTATAAGTTTTTCTGTTGTGACCTTCTTCTCCACATTGCCCACATGAAATCGACCTTTTTCGTTCCCTTTCAGATAACTGATTGCACCTCCCCTTCCTTGGCCTTCCTATTGTTTAGTCACGTCTGGTGGCAAGACTTTTTCATCTAGAACTTCTGCAGGAATTTTTTATGTGCTTTCATCAGGAACCGAATAAATTGGAATTTCATAGGTCTTCAATAGGTACTTCCTGGTGTAGTACACCGAGCAATACTCAATGTGATCAATGTATTTATATTTTAATATTGCCCAAGAATGTGCACGTGGCAGCTCATCCAACTGAAACTTTTTACAATTGCAAGTTCGATCTTTTAGGAACATCATTCTCTGCTTACCCTTGTCAAGTACTGAATATAAGTAACTCATTGAAGGGGTAACCTACAAACTTTATCAACTATCATTAGTGGTGACAAATCAGATGCCCTCAAAATACATATACTAGAGAGCCTACAAGATTCAAAAAAGATTAATGTCGTGTCAAACCAACCAATATTTCAGCAGTGGGGTAGGCATAGATGCTACATTAAATTGAAAGCCTTTACTTTATTGCAGGTGGACACTATTTTAACAAAATCACACAAAGGAATCAAGATATAACAGATCCGTGAATTCAGCCTGATTACATATTCTATGCACAAGTATCTGCAGATTCTAGTCATACCTTCATTTGATGTGACAATTCAAGATTGTCCATCAGCATTGTATCATATATTTTTTATAAGTAACTGACTACTGCATTCTTTAGCTTTGTAACATTACATCATCCGATCAATTGCCTTATGTAGCCCAGCAAAGACAGTACTGGGAGTTCCCTAGCAGCCTTGAGCACTGCATTGATCGACTCTGCAATGTTTGAAGTCATCGTCAATGTTCTGTTGATAGTGGAATGTGCTCAGGACCATCTTTCATACCCAACGTTCATTAAGTAATCTTTGACCCTCTTATCAATTTTCTCTACCTCTGATATGTGGTAATCAAACTTCTCAATTGTGTATGCTTTGGCCATAGCAAAGAATATGTCTTTGAGCAGCAAATAATTTTTCTTGTAAAATTTTTTTACATTATTCCATAGATGCCATATGCAGACACAATGAGGTACTTGTGGATACAATGTTGCCGCTGTATTTTCAATGCCTTCATGCATGTCCGATACTATTCATATTCCCTCCCTTTTGCCCAAATGCATCCTTGAAGCTCGCGAAAAACCACTCCCAGAAGCATTATTATCTGAATCTACTATGGCATATGTGAGTGGTAGGATACCACCTAATAAATTGAATCATGTATATATACACATACACACACACATTATTGTTCATATTTTTACCTGCTGGATTTTGTGCGAATGCTATAAATAATGTTCCTCTATATGTCGATTTAATAAAGGTTCCATCTACAACAACAACCGATTTGCAATACTGCCATCCTTTTATAGACGGATATAGTGTAATGAAAGCATACATGAACAAGTCTTCCTCTATTTTTTTCAAACTTACCACCGACATAGGATTTGTAAGAACCAACATATAAAAGTAGCTTGGAAGCTTTTCATATGATTCGCTCGGGTTCCCTCTCAGTTCTTGAACTGCATATTCTTTTGATCTTTGTGCTTGCATATATATCATTTGAAGACCATACTGCTTGTTCATGTCTCCAATTATGTCATTAGGAGTATATATTGTTTTTAGGTCTTTATATTTGTCAATCAGAAGACTCCCGATGAGTTTTGCAGTAACTTGACGTTGTGCGTAAGATCTATCTTTCGGGGGGGCATGAGTGCACTGTTGAAATTTCTGACCTTGAAAAGTGTTGCTTTTTTCAGGCTCGAAGACTTAAAATGCCAATCATAATTGTTGTTGATGCATACTAGGCAGTACCTACGACAAGAAAACTTTTCCATTAATAAACAGAGCGACATGAAATACAATGATATATAGTGATACACACTGCCATCAACAATACTAGATGAAAAAATACAATGACTTTACAGTACTAGACGGTAACAACCACAACTTAAAAGTGTACAACCACAGACTTACAAGCAACAACTTATTTTCTGCATAATAATGCTTCTAACATCAACTACGATATACATTGAGATGCATAATTAGACAATAAATATTTTGATACCTACTTTCACTTGATCTATGCACCTTAAAATGAAATTTTTCCTTTACTGCCAAGTGCTTCATGACTTTCACTATCGTAGCCTTGCCTTTATAAATTTGACCTTCTTCTACATCTATGTGTTGAGGGTTAGTTAATATTGTATTTTCATCATATTCTGTATCATTTCAGTCTTCTCCATCCCCAAACTCGATCATATTAATTGTATCGACATTATATCTCTCCTCTATAACTGAGCTTTGTGTACATTCTGAGAAAATCACAGCAGAATTGGAATTGTAGCAGATCATGTCCATATCCCTTTCACTAGATGTTATACAAAGGGGATACATGGTAAATTCCAAGCTTTTTTCAGCTCAAGATATACACATACACCCATACTATTGTGTATCACTATTAGCGGAACCGTTTGGATAGTGTACTTGATTTCAATAACATTCAATGAAGTCTCTATCATAAGTTGTTTCGAAATCACGTCTACAAAATATTCAAAACTTATATTTAGAGTAACTATTACAGCATCTACATTGTAATCTACAAAGTTGTTGTCAACATTCCTTTGGCCACCATACTGAATAAAAATTGATAAATTTGCCATTGAAGTAGTTAAAATTAGGTCAAAAATCACTAATTCCTTGATTGATTTTGATTGCAGTTCGTAGTTCCTTCTACACAAAAATTGCAAAAGTTGTATCTACACAAAAATCGCGAAGGGATATAGTGAAATTGATCGATTTTTAATGAAATTTGGAGATCCTTTAAAGAATTTTTGGGAGAGAATGTTGTGATTTAAAGAGGGAGAGAATGTCGCGATCTGGTAAATTGATATGCTTGAAAAGGGGAAGGAAGCGTGTTTCTCGGATGCATGATCGTCGGAAGCGTGATTCTCCGATGCATGATAAATTGATACGCTTGTGTGTATCTCTAAATTTTGGGTTATTTTTGGTAAGTGTTTAATTTTGGACTAGAGGTTGATAAATTTGTGTTTAAATTGGCTAATCACAGCATATGCTTCTAGACACTTTCGGGCTAGCTTAGTATCACGTATAAGGAAAACATTTCCAACGTGAAATTCTGCATATTAATAGTTTGACTTTCGGTATAATATTTTGTATACAGTTTTCTCATATTTAACTCGTGCCATAAATTATTTACATTTGATAGTCGAAAAAGTATATAAAATTTGTATAACTTTCAGTAGCGGATTCAGGATTTTAAAGTCATGGGTGCTCACCGAAAAAAATTCCAAAAGAAGAGGAAAAATAAGTTTAGTTGTCAATGCAAATTTATCAAATATGATCAAACCTTTGTGAATCCGCCACTGATAACTTTTGTATATAGCATACGGTGTGTATATATACACAAAAAATATATAATTTTGACTATTATTATAGAGCGGCTATACAGTGTCATTTTTCCATTATGTATAGCTAATACCTATCTTTATAATATTTTATATGTGCAATGTAGAATAAGAATACGATCATTAAGAATATCAGGTGATGTTAACTCTTGACCTGGGTATCACAATTGTTGTATTCTAAGCAAGTACTATGTTATTCAACTATTTAAATTAGGGTATCTTACGTATATGGTTCAAATATGTTTCAATTTACCAACACGTAGCCATTAATCAGAGACTTATCAAAACTAGCCAAGCATATATAAAAATTAAAAACCCAAATATATAAGGTTTTTTTCACTACAAGAATCACACGCAAAGATAACCTTCCATATTTTTAAGCGTGATCAGCAACATTAGATGTAATACGGAAAGAAAATTTCATGAATGAGGTAGCAAACAAGGCGATGAAATACAAAAAAAAAGTATATATATAAGTTCCAAAACCTAAGTAAAAATGACTCTTTTCAATGGGTATGTTGGAAACTCATTGAAAACAAATAGATGAGTCAATATACAAATTTTGAGAAAGATTGAAGGTGATTTGGACTGATTTGGTATTAAAATTTGTAGTTAAAATCGAGTTCAAAAAATTCTCTACGACACATGTATCAAACATGTATCACACACGAGTACACATAGATATACATGTGATATACATTTGACACGAATATGATACATATGTGATATACAATTGATACATTGTGTGATACACATATCACTTTTTTCATGTTTCATCTTCTAGTTCGAATTTTCAATTCAACAAACCTCAAAATTCCAACAAATCGTCCCAAAACTGAGATTCAAACTCTCTTAAGATGTACTTAATCTAGTCTAATAATACCCACTCAAAAGGAAGCAACGATTTTGATCCCTTTTTTTTGTGCTACAAATAGCTAATTGGCTTATATTTGTAACATTTGACTAATATTAGTAATATTTAATGAATTCATCAATTTTTGTAATAAGCTACTTATATATGGAGATAACTGATTGTTTTCGTTTAAATTATGTCTCGCTAATTCAATGGGCTAAATTTGACTGTAAAAACAAGAGAAAATCTCACTTTATGCCTATTAATTCCAACTATTTACCCTTTAATGCCCAGGCCCAAACTATTTACTACTCCTACCCACACGCCCCAAACTATTTACCCGGTTATTCATTTATTCTATTAGAATAGTTCTTCTTTCAACGCTGAGAATTTGGATGAGGGAACAACTTCAGGTTACCCCTCGTTGATAGTTGATGACTCTGTAGGAGTAGAGAAATTTGGGTAAAAATCCAAGATTAAAGAATTCTTGGTATTTATTTTAGTAACTCTACATCCTTGAATTATCTTCGTGTTTGCTACTTCTTGACTTACTTGTAATTTGTTCTTACAAAATTGTTCTTCTATTTCCCTTATAATATCTTGAAATCGATGTAGTTTCAAATCTGGAAAAAAAAATTGAAACTCCATATGAATGAGTTCAAAATGTCAGATCAGATTTTTTATAGTGTTTTACTATTGAAATTCGTTAGTTGTCGTTCTTTGATGTGTAGATTGTACCTTTGATGCTGGTTTTTGGAGATTTATTGTACAAAAATTTCAATCCACTATTGAAGGACCTTGAAGCTTGAAACTCATAACTTGGTCTGTTTGAGTTTTTAATTATTTTGATCTGATCCTTCATGGGTTTGTTTGGAAAGTTGATTGAAGGTTGTAGCTAAAGTTTTAGTCAATTTGGTAGAGATTTTGTAGTAGATTTTAGAATTTTGGGTTGAAATACAGTTGAACCAGAGAAGAAGACGAATTTGTATTGTATACCCAAATAGTATACAGATATACCATTTTGATATACAATTCATTCCAACTATATACCCTATTAGTATAGTTATATACAATATTGGTATCATATGCTAGTTGAATCATTTTTTTGGTTGTATTAGCTGCATTTAATTGGTACAATATTTGATTTTCTTTTAATAATACTAATATAGTACAACATCTTGAAATACTTTATTATATTAATATGTGATACACTATTTTTTTTATCTTTCTCTTTATGCATGTGCGTTATGTAATAGTAGTATAGCCATATAGTTGCCGGAAATTAACTAACAAAACTGCTGTAACGACTCGGTCGGTCGTTTCGTGAGATTAGCCTCGTTTCCTCTGTTTCAGCTTTATCATTTGTTATTTATCTTATTCATGATGTGTTGAGTCGGTTGGTTCGGGTTCGGGTTCGGAGTGGCCGTGGTGAGAATTGAGACACTTAGTCGCTTAAAAGAGCTTAATAGTTGGAAAAGTCAATCGGGAGTTGACTTATAGGTAAACGACCTCACAATGTGGATTTTATAGCTCAGATAGCTTCGTTAGGTGATTTGGTACTTAGGCGTGTGTTCGGAATGTGAATTTGAGGTCCGGAGTAGAATTAGGATTGAATTGGCGAAATTGAGTTTTTGGCGATTTCCGATCGGCAATGAAAAAATAGGCTATCGAGGTCGAAATGGAATTTCGGAAGTTGAAACATGTTTGTAGGGTCATTTTGGATGTGTGCAAATTTTCAGATCAATTGTACGTGTTTTGGATGGTTTTGGCATCTTTGGCGTAATTTGGAAGTTTCAAAGTTCATAAGCTTGAATCTGAGGTGAATTTGGTGTTTTTGCGTTGTTTTGGGTATTTCGAAGGATCGACTAAGTTTGAATGAGGTTGTAAGAGGTGTTGGAATGTTTGATTGAGGTCCCGAGGGCCTCGGGTGATTTTCGGGTGGTTAACATATCAATTTTTGGACTTGGAACTTGGCAGATTTTCTAGTGTTGTTGCAGAGAATTCTTGTGCTATGCGTTCGCGGTGGGGCCTCGCGTTCGCAAAGAGCAAATGGGAGAGCTGGGGATTTTTTTCTATGCCTTCGCGAAGGAGTGGATGCAAACGTGGAGCTTTGGGTAAATTAATCTTCGCGTTTGCATCGTGGTGCCCGCGTTCGCGGAGGGAAAAGGGCAGCTGGAGGACCCCAAATATTTTGGTCTATGCGTTCGCGTGAGGGGGACGCATTCGCGTAGTTCGAGTTGATTAAGCATCACGTTCGTGGGAGAAAAGTCGCGTTCGCGAAGGGTAAAAGAGGGGAGCATGTTAGTTTGTTCTATGCGAACGCGTTCATAGGGCCACGTTCGCGAAGGGTAATAACTCGGCAGATTCTTTTTAAGTTCAAAAACGAGGGTTTAGTCTATATTTTCAAAAACCCATTAGAGAACTCAGGAGAAGGTGGGATTTGAAGGGATTTTCAGTGGAGTTCTTGAGGTAAGTGTTATTCAATCATATTTGGGTTAATAATTCAAGGATTTAGTCTTGATTTTTATCATTTAATTTGAGGAATAAGAGTGGAAATTGGGGGAAATGAGAGAAAAGTTTGAGAAATTCTTTTGATGATTTGAGTGGGCAATTGAGGTCGAATTTTGGTGAACTTGATATGGGTAGACTTGTGAGGGAATGAGGATTCTAGTTTTGTAATTTTTATCGAATTCCGAGACGTAGCCCGGGGGTCGATTTTGGCCAATTTCGGGATTTTTGGGTAATTTTGATAATTTTTGAATGGATTTTGTTCCCTGGCATATAATAATGATATGAATCTGATTTTTGGTAGATTTAGAGCACTCGGAGTTCGAGTCTAGAGGCAAAGGCACTGTGAGCAAGGATTTTAGTCGGTTTTGAGGTAAGTAACGTTTCCAAACTTGGTTCTAGGGGTTCGAAACCCGAACTATATGATATTTGACTATAATTAAGGTGACGCACATGCCAAGTGATGGGCGTACGGGCGTGCACCGAGTAAATTGTGGCTTGGCTCATCCCATGGCACCGTCTAGTAGCAGTTACGAATTGATATTCGCACTTCTATTATGTGGTAAATTTGAACATGTTAGAAATCATGTTAAGTATAAATGCTAAGGCTTCATGCCGAAAAATGCTGAGACCTGAGTGGTTGTATATTACTGTCTCATTTTGAAATCATTTGATTTCATATACTCAGTCCTGTTATAGCATATCATTTCATGCCTTAGTCTCAGTAATTGTTAATTATATGCACATTTATCATTGTTTTGGGCTGATTTATACATCTGTGAGCCATATGAGTGAGACTGAAGAGTAATGACTGAGTGAGGCCGAGAGCCTGTTGTTGAGACAGTTATGAGATCGGACTGCATACCGCAGCGATACTTTAATCATGACTTCGTTGGCTTGATACATCGTTTGGGACAATAGTGCCCCTCCAGAGTCTTTACACCCACACTGAGCGCATTGATATTGAGGGATGGATCTTCTCTGGACATGGAACTTGTCCGAAGTTGATGATATATGAGGGATAGATCTCCCCTGGATATGGATCGTGTTCTAGTGTTGTATTTCCGGAGATGGATCTTCTCTGTGGGGCTAGATTGTCATTTTCCTCAATACCGAGTGACCACGGTCACCGATGCTTATGTACATTCTGGGATGGACCTTCCTTGGGCCTGAGAGACATACGATACTAAGTGGACTGTTGTGTGAGGGTTGTGAGCACTATGTGCATTTCCACATTGGTTTCATACATTTATATGATGGCATGTAGAGTATAATGGCATACTTGGCATATTTGTTCATTTCTGATAAACTGTTAGCATGTCTAATTTATGTACGCTGCCTATTGTAAATTCTGAGGTTTGGTCTGTCACTACCTCTCAGCCTATAGTTTGCGTTTGTTACTTCTGAGTTGGTGTACTCACGTTACCCTCTGCAATTTGTGTGCAGATCCAGGTACATCGGGACCCGGCAGTGGTTAATCAGCAGCTGTTAGAATTTTCATCGGAGTCGTCCAAGGTAGCAGTTGGTGATATCGACCTTGTCTTCTCCTTCTTTATCTTCCTGTTGCACTTTTATTATTACAGACTATGTTGTCTATTTCCCTATTTCGACATATTCATATTATAGTAGCTCGTGACTGAGTGACACTTGATCTGGGGTTTGGATTTGTTTCTAAATTGTACTTTAAATGGTGTTAGACTCTTAGAAGGATTATTTTCGGTATTTGCTTCTAAATTTATACAAATTTTTTGAAAATAAACTTGGATTCAACGAAATGTGTAGCTTGCCTAATTCCACGATAGGCGCCATCACGACTAAGGATTTGGGGTCGTGACAAGTTGGTATTAGAGTTATAGGTTAAATAGGTCTCACCGGTCATGAGCAGGTTTAGGGAGAGGATGCGGAGGTTCATTGATGGCCTCACTTATCAGCTTCGGATTTTTCTGACTAGGGAGAGGGTATCTGGCGCTTCTTTTGAGGAGGTAGTTGACATATCCAGACATATTGAGTCAGTTTGCCGCCAGGGGCGAGTAGAGAGGGAGGCCAAGAGGCCTTGAGGATATGGTAGTTATGGTGGTGTTCATTCAGGAGGTCAGTCTCAGCGCAGTAGAGGCCATTCATTTAGGCCTCCTCAGCCAATCCGTCCAGCCTACAGTGGTGCATCATCAGGGCATGGTCCCCGCAACTCTCATTCGGGCCGTTCCTCATTAAATGCTCTTCCAGCCCAGAGTTCATCTCGGCCACCGTCAGTTCAGGGTTCCTCGGCGCATGGTTCTTCTAGTGGCTATTCTGGTTCTAGGGGTTCCCTTCAGTCCCCACCGTCATTTTCTAAGAAGGGTTGCTTTGAGTGTGGTGATCCGGATCATATCAAGAGGTATTGTCCCCGTCTTTCAGGTGGTTCATTCCAACAGAGGAGCCAGCCTTTAGCTTCAGCACCAGTTACTACACCACCCGCCCAGGCAGCTAGGGGTAGGGGTAAGTTAGCTAGAGGCTGCCCTAGAGGGGGAGGTCGATGAGTGGAGGTCAGGCTCGTTTCTATGCACTCCCAGCCAGACCAGATGCTATGGCCTCAGATGCAGTGATTACAGGTATTGTCTCAGTCTGTCACCGAGATATTTTAGTCTTATTTGATCCTAGTTTCACGTATTCTTATGTTTCATCATACTTTTCCCATTTTTTGGATATGCCCTGTGAGTCCTTAGTTACATCCGTTCATGTGTCGACTCCGATGGGCGATACTATTGTTGTGGACTGGGTGTACCATTCTTGTGTGATATCTATTGGGGGTCTGGAGACCCGAGTAGATCTGTTATTACTTAGAATGTTTGACGTTGATGTGATATTGGGCATGGACTGGTTATCTCTGTGTCATGCAGTTCTTAATTGTCACGCTAAGACCGTGACCTTAGCGATGTCAGGATTTCCGAGAGTTGAGTGGAGAGGTTCTGTCGAGTATGTGCCTAGTAGGGTTATTTCTTACCTGAAGGCCCAGCATATGGTGGAGAAAGGGTGTTTGTTATATTTGGATTTTGTGAGGGATGTTAGTGTTGAGACTCCCACTATTGATTCTGTTCCTGTTGTCCGTGATTTTTCGGACGTGTTTCTTGCTGACCTGCCAGGCATGCCACCTGACAGGGACATTGACTTTGGTATTGATTTGGTGTCGGGCACTCAGCCTATCTCTATTCCACTGTATCGTATGGCACCGGAGGAGTTAAAGGAATTGAAAGAGAAGCTTCAGGAACTTCTAGATAAGGGGTTCATTCGGCCTAGTGTGTCACCTTGGGGTGCACCAGTGTTGTTTGTAAAGAATAAGGATGGTTCCATGCGAATGTGTATTGACTACAGGCAGTTGAACAAGGTTACAATCAAGAATAAGTATCATTTGCCTCGTATTGATGATTTGTTTGACCAGCTTCAGGGAGCTAGGGTGTTCTCTAAGATTGATTTGAGATTCGGGTATCATCAGCTGAAGATTCGGGATTCTGATATTCCCAAGACAGCTTTCAGGACTCGCTATGGTCATTATGAGTTTATGGTGGTGCCTTTTGGGCTAACTAATGCCCCAGCATCGTTCATGCATTTGATGAACATCGTGTTTCAACCGTACCTGGATTTATTTGTTATAGTGTCCATTGATGACATCCTGGTATATTCTCGTAGCCAGGAGGATCACGCTCAGCATTTGAGATTGGTTTTACATAGATTGAGGGGGTAAAAGCTTTATGCAAAGTTCTCCAAGTGTGAGTTTTGGCTTGGCTCAGTGGATTTCTTGGGGCACGTGGTGTCCAGTGAGGGTATTCAGGTTGATTCGAAGAAGATAGAGGCGGTGCAGAGTTGGCCCAGATCTTCCTTGGGTTGGCGGGATATTACCGTCTCTTTGTGGAGGGTTTTTCTTCTATTGCTTCGCCCTTGACCAAATTGACACATAAGGGTGCTCCATTCAGGTGGTCGGACGAGTATGAGGAGAGCTTTCAGAAGCTCAATACTGCATTGATCTCAGCTCCAGTGTTAGTATTGCCATCAACTTCAGGTTCTTATACGGTATATTGTGATGCCTCAAGGATAGGCATCGGTTTTGTTTTGATGTAGGAGGGTAGGGTGATTGCCTACGTCTCGCGCCAGTTGAAGACTCACGAGAAGAATTATCTCATACATGATCTCGAGCTAGCAACCATTGTTCACGCCTTGAAGATTTGGCGTCATTATTTGTATGGGGTACGTTGTGAAGTTTTTACTGATCACCGTAGTCTGCAACATCTGTTTAAGTAGAAGGATTTGAATTTGCGTTAGAGGAGATGGTTGGAGATTCTCAAGGACTATGACATCACTATTTTGTACCATCCGGGGAAGGCCAATGTAGTGGTCGATGCCTTGAGTCGCAGAGTAGAGAGTTTGGGGAGTCTAGCATATCTCCCAGCAACAGAGAGACCATTATCACTTGATGTTCAGGCCTTAGCAGGTCAGTTTGTGAGATTGGACTTATCGGAGCCTCACCGGGTGTTGGCTAGTGTAGCTTCCAAGTCTTCTCTTTATGACCGGATTAGAGAGTGCCAGTATGATGACCCACACTTGCTCGTTCTTCAGGACAAGGTCCGACGAGGTGATGCCAGGGATGTAGTTATTAGTGATAATGGGGTTATGAGGATGCATGGTCGGATTTGTGTGCCCAATGTGGATGGGCTTCGAGAGTTGATTCTAGCAGAGGCCCACAGCTTGCGGTATTCCACCCATCCGGGTGACGCGAAGATGTATCAGGATCTGAGATAACATTATTGGTGGAGGCGGATGAAGAAGGATATTGTGGAGTTTGTAGCTCGGTGTCTCAACTGTCAGCAGGTCAAGTATGAGCACCAGAGATCAGGTGGGTTGCATCAGAGGTTGGATATTCCGGAGTGGAAGTGGGATCGGATCACCATGGACTTTGTAGTTGGACTTCGAAGAGGTTCGATGATATATGGGTTATTGTGGATCGGTTGACTAAGTTCGCGCACTTCATTCATGTTAGTACTACATATTCATTGGAGCGGTTAGGTGAGATTTACATTTGGGAGATTGTCCGATTGCATGGAGTTCCAGTTTCTATCATTTCTGACAGAGGAACTCAGTTCACATATCAGTTTTGGAGGGCCGTGCAGAGAGAGTTGGGTACTCGGGTCGAGTTGAGCACAACATTTTATCCTCAGACTGACGGGCAGTCAGAGCACACTATTCAGATTTTGGAGGACATGTTGCGTGCCTGTGTCATTGATTTTGGTGGTTCATGGGACCAATTTCTGCTACTCGTGGAGTTTGCTTATAATAATAGTTATCAGTGGAGTATCCATATGGCTCTATATGAGGCTTTATATGGTAGGAGGTGTAGATCTCCGGTTGGTTGGTTCGAGTCGGGTGAGGCCAGGCTATTAGGCACATATTTGGTACAGGATGCGTTGGTTAAGGTGAAGTTGATTCAGGAGCGGCTTCGCACGGCGCAGTCTAGACAAAAGAGCTATGCGGACCGGAAGGTCCGGGATGTGTCTTTCATGGTTGGGGAGAAGGTATTGCTGAAGGTGTCACCCATGAAGGGTGTTATGCGGTTTTGGAAGAGGGACAAGTTGAGTCCTCGGTTCATTGGGCCTTTTGAGGTGCTTCAGAGAGTTTGGGAGGTGGCCTATAGACTTGTTATACCACCCAGCTTATCGAGTTTTCATCCGGTGTTTCATGTTTTGATGCTTCGGAAGTATGTTGGTGACACGTCTCATGTTTTGAACTTCAACACGGTTCAGCTTGAGGGTGATATGTCATATGAGGTAGAGCTAGTGGCTATTTTGGGTCGCCAGGTCAGAAGGTTGAGGTCTAAGGATATAACTTCAGTAAAGGTGCAGTGGAGAGGACAGCCGGTGGAGGAGGCCACATGGGAGACCGAGCGGGAGATGCGGAGTAGATATCCTCACTTGTTTGAGACTCCAGGTATGTTTCTAGACCCGTTTAAGGACGAACGTTTATTTAAGAGGGGGAGAATGTAACGACCCGGCTGGTTGTTTCGTGAGATTAGACCCATTTTCTCTGTTTTAGCTTTATCATATGTTATTTAGGCTATTCATGATGTGTTGGGTTGGTTGGTACGGGTTCGGAGTGGTCGTGGTGAGAATTGAGACACTTAGTCTCTTAAAAAAGCTTAATAGTTGAAAAAGTCAACCGGGAGTTGACTTATAGGTAAACGACCTCGGAATGTGGATTTTATATCTCGCATAGCTTCGTTAGGTGATTAGGGACTTATGAGTGTGTTCGGAATGTGAATTTGAGGTCCGGAGTAGAATTAGTCTTGAATTTGCGAAATTGAGTTTTTGGTTATTTCCAGTCTGCAGTGGAAAAATAGGCTATCGGGGTCGGAATGGAATTTCGGAAGTTGGAACAGGTTCGTAGGGTCATTTTGTATGCGTTTGCAAATTTTCAAGTCAATCGGACGTGTTTTGAATGGTTTCGCATCTTTGGCGAAATTTGGAAGTTTCAAAGTTCATAGGCTTGAATGCGAGGTGAATTTGGTGTTTTTGTATTGCTTTGGGTGTTTCGAAGGCTCGACTAAGTTTGAATGAGGTTGTGGGAGGTGTTGTCATGTTTGGTTGAGCTCCCTAGGGCCTCGGGTGAGTTTCAGGTGGTTAACGGATCAATATTTGGACTTGGAACTTGGCAGATTTTCTGGTGTTGTTGAAGAGAATTCTTGTGCTATGCGTTCGCGGTGGGGCCTCGTGTTCGCAAAGAGAAAATATGGGAGCTGGGGATTTTGTGCTATTCGTTTGCGAATGAGTGGATGCGAACGCGGAGCTTTGGGTAAATTGTTCTTCGCGTTTGCGTCGTGGTGCTCGCTTTCGCGAAGGGAAGAGGGCAGCTGGAGAACCCCAAATATTTTGGTCTACGCGTTCGCGTGAGGGGGACGCGTTCGCGTAGTATGAGTTGATTAAGCATAGTGTTCGCGGGAGGGAAGCCGCGTTCGCGAAGGGTAAAAGAGGGGGGCATGTTAGTTTGTTCTATGCGAACGCGTGCGTAGGGCCGCGTTCGCGAAGGGTAATAACTGGGCAAATTCTTTTTAAGTTCAAAAACGAGGGTTTAGTCTATATTTTCAAAAATTAGAGAGCTCGGGAGAGAAGGTGGAATTTGAAGGGATTTTCAGTGGAGTTCTTGAGGTAAGATTTCTTCAATCATATTTGGGTTAATTCCATAATTTAGCCTTGATTTTTATCATTTAATTTTAGGAATTAGAGTGGAAATTGAGAAAAATGGGAGGAAAGTTTGAGAAATTCTTTTGATAATTTGAGTGGGCAATTGAGGTCGGATTTTGGTGAACTTGATATGGGTAGACTCGTGAGGGAATAAGGATTCTAGTTTTATAATTTTTATCGAATTCCAAGACGTGGGCTCGGGGGTCAGTTTTGGCCAATTTCGGGATTTTTGGGTAATTTTGATAATTTTCAAATGGGCTTCATTCCTTGGCATATAATAATGATATAAATCTGATTTTTGGTAGATTTGGAGCACTCGGAGTCCGAGTCTAGAGGCAAAAGAACTGTGGGCTAGGATTTTAGCCGGTTTTGAGGTAAGTAACATTTCCAAACTTGGTTCGGAGGGTTCGAAACCCCGAACTATATGATATTTGACTATAATTGAGGTGATGCACATGAAAAGTGACGGGCGTGCGGGCGTGCACCGAGTAAATTGTGGCCTGGCTCATCCCATGGCACTGTCTAGTAGCAATTACGAATTGATATCCGCACTTCTATTATGTGGTAAATGTGAACATGTTAGAAATCATGTTAAGTATAAATGCTAAGGCTTCACGCCGAAAAATGCTGAGACCTGAATGGTCGTATATTACTGTCTCATTTTGTGATCATTTGATTTCATATACTCAATCTTGTTATAGCATATCATTTCATGCCTCAGTCTCATTAATTGTTAATTATATGAACATTTATCATTGTTTTGGGCTAAGTTATACATCTGTGAGCCATATGAGTGAGACTGGAGAGTAATGACTAAGTGAGGCCGAGAGTTATTTGTTGAGACAGTTATGAGATCGGACTGCACACCGCTGTGATACTTTAACCATGACTTCGTTGGCTTGATATAGCGCTTGGGCCAATAGGGCCCCTCCGGCGTCTTTACACCCCCAGTGAGCGCATTGATATTGAGGATGGATCTTCTCTGGACATGGACCTTGTCCGAAGTTGATGATATGTGAGGGATGGATCGTCCTTGGACATGGATCGTGTCCGAGTGTTGTATTTTCGAAGACGGATCTTCTCCGCGGGGCTGGATTAGCCTTTTCCTCAGTACCGAGTGACCACGGTCACCGATGCTTATGTACATTCCGAGATGGACCTTCCCTGGGCCTGAGAGCCATATATGGTACTGAGTGGACTGCTGTGTGAGGGTTGTGAGCACTATGTGCATTTCTACATTGGTTTCATACATTTATATGATGACATGTAGAGTATACTGGCATACTTGGCATATTTGTTCATTTATGATAAACTGTTAGCATGTCTAATTTCCGTACGCTGCCTATTGTAAATCCTGAGGTTTAGTCCGTCACTACCTCTCAGCCCATAGTTTGGGTTCGTTACTTCTGAGTTGGTGTACTCACGTTACCCCCATGCACCTTGTGTGCAGATCTAGGTACATCGGGACCCGACAGTGATTACTGAGCAGTTGTCAGAGTTTTCATCGGAGTCGTCGAGGTAGCAGCTGGCGATCGCGACCTCGTCTTCTCCTTCTTTATCTTCCCGTTGCACTTTTATTATTACAGACTATGTTGTTTGTTTCCCTATTTTGACATTTTCATATTGTAGTAGCTCGTGATTAAGTGACACTGGATCTGGGGTTTGAATTTGTTTCTATATTGTACTTTAAATGGTGTTACACTCTCAAAAGCATTATTTTCGATATTTGCTTCTAAATTTATATAATTTTTCTGAAAATAAACTTGGATTCAACGAAATGTGTGGCTTGCTTGATTCCACGACAGGCGCCATCACGACTAAGAATTTGGGGTCGTGACAACTGTATACCATATTGGTATAGTTATATGCCATATTGGTATCATATGTTAGTTTGAACATTGTTTTGGTTGTTTGAGCTGCATTTTAAGTGAATTCTATTATGAAATTATTTATATGAACATGATTTGCAGTGCTGGAATTCATGTGTGCCGATGGACATAAATTATGTATATTATGTAATAGTTTTTATAGTTATAGGCAATTATTGGACGACCCCATACAACTATATACCCCTGCTAGTATACACAATGAGCAAGTTGTTTTGCGAATATTTAGATTGCAATACGAGCATGTAATTTTCTCATACTTTTATTGCGTCCTTTAATGTTTTGGCACAGTAGTATCGTCGCAGATAGTTGTAACAATATTCTAGAGAAATCATATGTTCTGATGGTATACATATATACCATATTGGTATCACGTGGTACTAGAAGTCTTTTTTGCTACTTATACTTTATTGCATTTTTCAATATTTTATTTTCATTTTTATTCTAACTAGTATATATGGAGATTTGGTTGTTGTAAATTATATTTTCTTGCTCTATAATTGGTTGTATTACTGCTAATGGTAGAGTGAGTACTGATATTTGTAGGGAAAGAGATCAAATTTTGCATGGCAATTACGTGTTGATTCTTAGAATCTGATTATGTAATTTATGATGCTCAACAATAGTCAGTGTGATATTCAGTGAATTAGATCGAGTGACAACTGATATTATTTCAGTTTAATAATTAAATTTAAAAAATGAGGGGAAAAAAACAAAAGATATATTATACTAGTTATATTAAAAATAGGTGAACAAATATTAACTATATCAGTTATATTTTCTTATGGTATAAAAAAGAATAATAAAAAATAGTGAAAACAATAAATGAAATTGGATTATGAAGAGAGAAAAAATATAAAAAAAGAAGTTAAATGAAATTAGTAAAGAAAAAAAGAAAAAAATAAGAAGAAAACAAGAAAAAGGAAAGGAGAAAAGAAAGAAAAAAAGAAAGAAAAAAAGAGAGAAAAGAAACATATAAATAAAAAAGAATTACAGAAAAAAGAGAAATTTTCCCACAAAAATTATTATGGATAGGAGATATAATTAGTTTGATGGGTAGAAAAACAAATGAGTAAACAAAGGTAAATAGTTTTGTTTTTGTGGGTAACTGTGTCATTCTCATCCAGCTACTTTCTAAGGGGGACAACTCAATGAGTTAACGGGGACATAATTTAAAGAGTGCCCTAATAAACCCAATTCTATCATTTGAAAACATTGTCAAGTCCAGCCCATAACTAGTGGCCCAAATTTAATAGGCGTCTACTTCCTCTTCATTCCGAAGTCCAAAGTGGTGAGCGCAGCCATTTCAACGAATAAGCCCAAGTAACCATCTGAGCCCAAAAGGGTTATGTCAATAATGACGACGGCCTTTTAATTTGGAAACTGACCTTCAATTATTAATCTAAGAAGCATAGCCTACAAAGCTAGTAGATTGTTGGGGAAAATGTCACTTAACCAATAAGGGCACTTTAGTCAATAGTAACAAATACTGCAGAATGCAGCAGTTTACAAAATAAAATGCAAACTGTGTTTCGACAGTAACAATGGCTTCTTAGATTAATCTAAAATTATGCAATGAAGTGGAAAAAGGTCTTCCCCTATAATGTGCACGGTTCGGCTGCTTTTTACAAAGTTCAACAACTTTGACTGCTATTGACAGTATGTTTTTCCCGCCACAACATTGGCTTCTGTGCTTATACCTTTCTGGTCCTTTATGTATGATTTCTTTCGACAAAAGTCCCAAAGTTTAGCTAATTAAATCATTAATCCACCCTTCCTCGGAATTAAAATTAATTAAGAATTAGTAATAATTGAAGTTCCCACTTGTTTTATAAGATGCTCTTCGCAGATTTCCATAATTTGGCGGTGACCCTACCCTGCATTGGGCCCACTAATGGTGAGAAAGTGAAACACCAAAATCTCAGAACGCGGAATGTATTTATGCTCCTTTGGTGTATGAACACTTACACTGACATTTTAAAATGGGAAACACAAACCCCTAGTAAAAGTATGTATAATATTATCAAGAATATTTTTGATTTTTTTATTTAAGACATATTATATTATTCTAGTTGAGTATCATCAAGGCTTGAATGGGACAGGATGGAACAAAAAATTACTAATAAATGAGTGACATTTCTTTAAATTAGTTTTTTTTTTAAAACATGACAAATAAATTTAAACTGAGGGAATAAATAAGTTTGGGACACGAGATGGTCTATAAGATACACTTCAACTATTTCAAAGAGAAAATTGCAAATCTTTTATCTTAATTACTTTTAATTATGTGATTATCTTAATTTGCAAATCTTTTATCTTAACTATGACTTTTTTTCACCAAAGCCATTTGAGTTCTCACATAACAATCATAGAACTTGCACTACACAAAAATCATAACAAAATTTTCCGATAGTATTCTCATTCCAGATTCTTTTGTTTTTTATTTTCAATCTAGTAAATAGTAACTCATTAAAATAAGGGAAATATAAATTTTTAGCCTCTCTAAAAAATAATAGTTGACGAAATATATATTTTTATATCAATGCGTATTACATACATATAATATGCATATTCTATATATATTTTTGGCTAGCGAATACAATTAATTTAGGTTGATCAGTCAACTTATATTTTCTCTTAAAATAGGAATGATCCAACCCAACATGACTCAATACTCATGTACATAAATAAAAATAATACTAAGAGTAAATTAGTTTGGGATGCATGAGATTATGACAAAAATATATATATATTAGAGAGCACTTGTATCAATCTAATTGAGAATTTTGAAAAAATAAAATAAAAGATAGATGTATCGCATTTTTGTAGGATTCACTTTCAATATTATCTTAACTATACATATGGGATATGGCTGTTGGATGAGTGGGTGGAGTTGGACGGGCCATTCCAATTTTAATTGGATTATTATTGATTAGACTGAACGTAAAATAAGAAGAATTACTTAAAATTTATAATTTCAGGTGAATATGATTTTTGTGTGATTTAATAGTATTTTGTACGAGAAACATAATTATGTGACTATGAGTAAAAAAAAACTTATATTGCCAGTTGTGAAATTTACCCAATAACAATGTGAGACATAAGTTAGTACTACTACTATTTTATGTACTGTACATGTCATTTCGCCTCATTGTCGTATTATCAACATTCAACACCAATTGCCATTGGTAGTGAGATCAGGAGGAGCGTAAAAGGCCAAGCTGACCACAAGAAGATAAAATTTTGCTGTTTCTTGAATCAAAATTTAGAAGAACAGTAATTTTGATGGTAGCTAGATGAACTTAACAAAAAGATGTAGGGGTGTATATGAATAATATGAAGTTAGAAGAATCTTAATTTCAAAAAAGTATGTCCCAGTAAATACCTTTTCTTATTGTACTAGGAAAAGCATAGGTCCTTCATCATTCATTGATCAAAAGAAAAAGCTACTCCTAAAAGCAAAGTAGCTAGCTAGTTTAAGTGTACTAAAAATATTTAGCCCCCTCACCCCCAATCAAAAACAAATAAAAATTATATCAGAGATATTTAAGTAATACTTTTTCATTTTCATTTTATGTTAATCTTATTTTCTATTAATCCTTAAAAATGAAATTTAATTATTCAAATATAATTTAAATTTTAGTGGTAGATTCTGTTCCTAATGACATTATTTATAATCATAAAAACATCATAGCATATTTTAGACCATAAAATGAAACGAAAGGGACAATGTTTACATATTTATAAACACATACTTTAAAGTTTTAGTGTTCAATTACTTTGTTTGATATCATCAATTACTATTTTATAACTGTGGAGCAAATAAGACAGAGAAAAAAATCAAAAAGAAAAAGAGCTTGAATCCTGGATAAAAAGGACATTTACTCTTGACCCTTTTCTTCACTCAAAGCTGTCTCAGTTCATTTCTGTTCTCTGCTTTCGTTACACAGGAGAGAGAAAGAGAACATTTTCTTTTACTCGCCATGGAAATAGCTCGGAGCTCAAGAAGATACAAATGGGTTACAGCATTTCTTGTTCTACTAACTTGCTCAGCTGCTGGACAAGTTGAAGATGGTACGCCCCTTCCCTTTCTATTTTACCATTTCTCACTTTGAAGATCATATTATTTTCATTTTATAAAAAAAGAAGGAAATTTATGCTTGATGGGATTTACCTACTTGGTATGAGATCTGATGAAGAATTTCTTTTGTCTTCATTTTCAGCTTCAATGTATGTTAGTTTAAGCATTTAACTATTAAACAAACACGATGATGTTGTCATCTGAAGACTCAAATTCTAACATATATTGGTAGAAACATTAAATTTTAAACAATTGAGTACTGTATGTGTTCTTAAATTTTGTTATCTCTGCCTCAAACAGAGTTAATTTACTCCAATTTTCGGAGCAACATTTTAATATGTTGGTATCACATGACAATATTGCAAAGTAAAATTGAATTTTTTTAATCTTAAAATAACAAATAAAAGTTATTAAAGGAAGTATTATTAACATTAATAAGTAATCATGTAGTTGATGTTGATGATCGTGAGGTGTTATTGCGACACCCCCACCCTGTAAGAATCATGACTATGCAGGGGTTATGGTCCTCACTCTACACAATTAGACCGCTATTTCTATTTTGATATTTTGTGTACGTTTAATTGACATTATTTATAAGTTTATTGTAATTTCTTTATGTCGTACACAGTCATTAGGAGTGAGTTGGGGGGAGGAGCTAAGCTATAGTATTATGACTAATTTCAATAATTACCGTTGGTTACATTTTTAGGGCTACAGAGTTACTACCCATGGGACTTATTTGCATAAATATTCCTTCATATATGACCATATTTGTGAAAGTGATTACCTCTGCCGAGTGCCGTGTGAAGTGAGTGTTCCTTCATGTCATACACTAATTTTTGGTACGATTTTGAAGTGGGCTCAAAAATAAATACTACTAGTACCTTTTCTTTGTATGGCTCTTTTTTCACATAATGTGTGCAAAAAACAAAAACAAAAAATCATGTATATTTAAGTGTTAAGATAATAGACACTAAGCTTAATTTATTTCCAAAAAATTAGCTTATGAAGCTAAAGATTTTTAAAAAGAGACAATATTGGAAACTAAGACAACTAATCGCATGTTTGGCCAAGCTTCTAAAATCAACTTATTTTGAGAAGTGTTTTCTGGTGAGAAGTGTTTGGCTAATTAATTTGAAAAATACTTTTGAGCATTAATTAGTGTTTAATCAAGCTTTTGAAAACTGCTTCTAAGTGTATTTTGCTCAAAAGTGCTTCTCAGAAAAGTGTCTTTAGAGATAAGCTACTTTTTTCTGCTTCTCAAAAACTTCTTTTGCTTCTTCTCAAAAGTACTTTTTTTTCTTCCAAACACCTCGATTTTTGGCCAAAAATATTTTTTTTGGAAAAGCTTGGCCATGCTATAAATATTCAATTACAATGAGTTGATGTAGCCTAAGTGAAAATATATTTTAGTTATATATCTTGAGTAAAAAATTACTATGGAAATTCTGTGTTACCTTCTCTCAGTGCTAAAAGTGAAGAAAAACAAAAACAACCCCATATCTTTATTAAATTACCAATCCAACCATCTGTGGTTTTGCAGGTCCGTTAGTTAACGGTGATTTTGAGACACCTCCGTCAGGCGGATTCTCTTCCGGCGACGGATTCTCTGATGGCCCTCTCGTACTCCCTAGCTGGAAAACAAACGGCACCGTGGAGCTAGTGGAATCAGGGGAAAAACAGGGTGGGATGATCCTCATCGTACCACAAGGTAGACACGCAGTTCGGCTCGGAAACGACGCCGAGATTAGCCAAGAGCTCAAAGTGGAGAAAGGCTCCATTTATTCAGTCACGTTCAGCGCGGCTCGCACCTGCGCCCAGCTAGAGTCACTGAATGTGTCGGTTCCTCCGGCGTCACAGACTATCGATCTTCAGACTCTGTATAATGTCCAGGGCTGGGATTCCTATGCGTGGGCCTTTCAAGCTGAGGAAGATGACGTGCGTGTCGTTTTCACAAATCCTGGCATGGAAGATGACCCTACTTGTGGGCCCATTATTGATGATATTGCTATCAAGAAGCTTTTCACTCCAGATAAATCCAAAGGTAAGGTCACTTCTGTTTCTTATTTGGGCCCATTATTTCCAGCTGTTTATCACCACCTTTTGGTCAAAGATTTGATTCTAATTGAAATATCTATATGGGTTGGAGAAAAAATATGAATGGCAAAAAGAATAACTAAAATAAGGTTTGGCATAGAAGTAGTGCAAATCTCAAAATTAGTTTTGATGTTAGTTGGTTAACTACAAATGTTGCTAACTTGTTCCTTATGTTGGCTATCGGAACAGATAATGCAGTACTTAATGGCGATTTTGAAGAAGGTCCATGGATGTTCAGGAATGCTTCCCTCGGTGTTTTGCTTCCAACCAACCTCGACGAGGAAACATCGTCGCTACCTGGTTGGATAGTTGAATCAAATCGAGCAGTTCGGTATATTGATAATTATCACTTTACAGTTCCAGAAGGGAAAAGAGCTATAGAATTGCTATCAGGAAAAGAAGGCATTATATCCCAGATGGTTGAAACCAAGCCCAACAAGCCATACAGATTGACATTTTTGTTGGGCCATGCAGGGGACTCATGCAAGCAGCCGCTGGCTGTTATGGCGTTCGCCGGTGATCAGGCCCAAAACATCCATTACACTCCCAATTCCAATTCTTCATTTCAGATTGCTAATCTGAATTTCACGGCTAAGGCGGACAGGACACGTGTCGCGTTTTATAGTATCTATTACAACACAAGAAGTGATGATATGAGCTCTCTTTGTGGACCTGTTGTGGATGATGTGAGGGTTGAAGTATCAGGGTCTAGCACAGTCAGTGTTTTGAGGTTCGGGTTTATGTTGTGCCTGTTAGTCTTAGTATTGGTTTAAATTGAATAGCTTTCTGTTTTACTCTACATATATGGGATCGAACGTTGTACTACAGCAGGGAGGTTCAGATCGGACACCACCCGCGGCAAAAAAAGAAGTTTGCTGTATTAAATAGCATGTATAACTGTGTGTCTTCTCAAGTCCAATGTAGTATGTCTTGGTAATTTTGCAATCAAAATTTGAAAGCGCTTCCAGTTTATTAAGGTCAGTATTCTTGGGCTCCTTTACACTATTCTCTTCTGTGGCGCAATGATAGATAAGAGTACTACTACATTCCTATTTGTCACCTTCGCTCTGTTTGCAGGTTTCAAAATATTCCATCTATAATTAATGACTTAACAAGGAATATTATTCTTCGAAGTCCAAAGCTTATATGTTACTTCATTTGAGTAATAAAATTAAGTCAATTCAATTTCAGTCAAGGAGGTATGTAACTTCTAATGAGTAGTACTTAACAGAATTTTGAACATTTCTGCCAAATAGACACCTTATTTACCTACATGTGTCTTTGCGACTGTTGAAACTCCAACTAGTTGGCTATAAATTCAGAGGTTTCGCCTTAATTTGAAGAAAGAAGTGAACATGACATGACCGGAATAGGGTGCTAAAGAACATGTATCAAGATCATGAGCAGCACTTAAACAATTGCTCCAAGATCTTGGTTTTGAGCTATAAAGACTTGCCCATTTCCTTAAAACCTTGCTTTCTCTATTTTGCACTTTCCCCATAGGACTATGAAATTCCTGTATTCGACTTGATTAACATGCGGGCAGCTAAGAAATACATAAGCCGTAGAGAAGAATGTGAGATTCAGGAAGTGGGGGAGTTCTACCTAAATGATTTGTTTGCTAGAAACTTGATTCAAGTCTCCAAACAAAGGTACGATGGAAAAATTAAAACTTGTCGAATCCATAATGTTCTTCATGATCTTTGCATCAAGGTAGCAAAGGTGTCAGCTTCTTCCCAGGGCGGCCCGGCGAATTTAATGGCCTAAAGTCAAATTTTACGAGAGACCTTAACTTTTTTATTAAAAAATAATATTTTATTTTTATATGAAGTCTATTTCTCTAGGTTTTTAGATGCAAAATTATTGATAATTTTTTATAATCAATTTCCCAAATAAGTTTTTCTCAATTGACAATATAGCTAATTCATTTAATCTTTCCTGAGACATTGTTGATATTAGGTAAGGTTTTATCAATGTTAATTTTGAAACATTTCTTTCTGCTGAAGCAACGTAAGTTATTAACATGATTCTATAAGTAATATAGGCATTTGGAAAAGAATCAAATATTCTTTTATTTCATTCAGCATATCAATTAAACTGTTATACTCTCGACGGGAGAATCCAGGCTATTCAGGAGGAATCGCAGCAATTCCCCAATCCTAACGAAGTAGGCTTAGGCCATTTTCCTCTTTCAAGGGGACTAGAGGGAATGCAACTACTGAACCTAATTAATAGTTAACTAATCAATTAACCTAGGTGGATGATGAATTTTAAGATTATACTAAAATCAAAAGATGTGTCGAAGTAATTTATTCAGTCAGGCTTTGAAAATAGCTCAGTAATAACTGAAAATAAGAAAACAAGCTAGGGAATCGATTAATATGGGGTCAACATAGGAATGGGAGAAGTTTGAATGGATGCCTTTTTCCCTTGTTGAATCAGCCAAGTCAGTAGCCTTTCTTTTATGCGGGATTGCCTGTTGATGCAAGGAATAAGGGCTAGCTTGATGCCAAGAAGAAGCTGGTGGAGGAATAACGGCAGCTAAATCATCTGCTGCACAGTAGTACGTATTAGGCAAATGGGATTTTTCTTTCCTAGGCTGAGGAGCGTAGTCAGAGGTCTTTGGTGCTTGAATGCTTGACTTAGAGCTTGAACTAAGGGCAATCCAGCAACCATTTCAACTGGATACCATCAAGAGGGCAAGAGAGGAGGGGCCGATGAAATTCTTTCGGAGTTCTTCCCCGCTGACGTCTAAGCTCTCAAGGACTCGGATTAGTCAACAGGAATGAAATCTAAGAAAGCTGGTAGCTCGAGCGAGGAGCGGAGCCTAGCCCTATAGCTATAGGCTATATAATATTCTATTTCCTCTGCTTTGAATAGTTAGAATCAAACTCATTGCTCATTCATTAAGAGCTCTTGTCAGTAAAGTAGATCTAGATCGAGAGAGAGAATTGGCTTCTCGAGAATCCGCTGGAGTCAGATCAGTAGGGGAGTTCACACCGGGACTTTCTTAATAGAGAAAGAACCCATACCCTGAACCGGGGAAAGGCGATAACGACCCAGGAAATGGTGAAGTACGTGAATCGACTCCCTCTTCGAGTCCAGACCTTTTAACATAAAATAAAGAATAAGGGACTGACTTCTTTCTTGACAAGGATCCTGAATAAATCGCACATGCTCCAAGGACTTCACGGAATTAGGAGGCACACAGGTGGGTATACCAAGAGAAATGCGGGTAAGCGACGAGGGAAATTGCCTCAACAAAACAAGTTTTTATTTCCAGAAAGATCCCCACGCTGAGGGATGAACCTCGCCAAATGATCTTATGGA